>OZ023151.1:16875551-16923012 GCA_963675895.2 Styela plicata | reverse complement strand
CCACAGGTATCCTCATCTACCACAAATTAAAAAAAATCAATCAAAGCAAAGCAATTAAAAACAAATCCGAGTGGTTAACCAGGGAGCCATTCCTATTTATCAAGTGCTATAAATATCAGTGTCGGTTCTCAAAATTCCCTGATAAATATTGTTTTCGAAATAACAATTTAACATTGTTTATATATAAATGATATGATGAAATTGATTTTGACATTTTATCTCATCTTTTGATATCTGGTCTTATTATCTTGCACTTAATTTCAGTTCTTATTGAAAATTCACTCTCAGCAGCACCCAAAATGAACCAACTGATGGAAATCTATATGAAAAAAATCTACTACAGAGTATAGTAGCAGTAACAACTGTAAACTAACGGAAAATATCGCAACCAGAATGCAGTCGGTGGTATCTTGGATGGTAAAGAACCAACTAACGGCAAGAGATACTATGACATGTAGTACCAGCAACTGCACTCTAAGTGGAAAACATTCCAAATGGAAGCGAACCACTATGATCAAGTGCAGTGAACGGTATCTACCCAGGACGATGATAAAATTTCTACCACTGCAAGATAATGAAACTATCTAACTTTTTTTATTGCATTTTCTTCTGATGAGAACTTGTTTCTCTTGAGGTATTTTACTTAATAAGTTTGTTTACTCAAAATTTGGGAGTGACCGGTAAGCTCGGTCGGTGAAGACTTTAGGACTATGCTTCAAGCAACGCATCACTATGTCAGAATTTATCAGAATAATATTTCCATCAAAAGTTGGGCATTTCTATAGCCCATGCTTGGCAGATTAATATTTTGATCAAAAATTGGACATTTTTTGTGGCCCATGCTTGGCATATTACTATTTTGATCAAAAGCTGAATAATTCTATGACCCATGCTTGGCAGATTAATATTTTCATCAAAAGTTGGACATTTCTCTGGCCGATGCCTGGCAGATTCATATTTTGATCAAAAGTTGGATATTTTTCTGGCCTATGCCTGGCAGATTAATATTTTGATCAAAAATTGGACACTTCTATGGTCCATGCCTGGCAGAATAATATTTTGATCAAAAGTTGGATATTTTTTATGGCCCATGCTTGGCAGATTATTATTTTGATCAAAATTTGAAAATTTCCATGGCCCATGCCTGGCAGATTAATATTTTGATCAAAAGTTGCACATTTCTATGGTCCATGCCTGGCAGATTGATATTTTGATCAAGAGTTAAATAATTCTTTGGCCCATGCTTGGCATATTACTATTTTCGTCAAAAGTTGGATATTTCTCTGGTCCGTGCCTGGCAGATTAATATTTTGATCGAAATTTGAAAATTTCCATGGCCCATGCCTGGCAGATTAGCATTTTGATCGAAAGTTGAATAATTCAAGGGCCCATGCTTGGCAGATTAATATTTTGATCCAAAGTTGACAAATTTTCTATTCTATTTTCCTTCATTGAAAATCACTCTTGAGAAAAGCCAGAAGCAGTGCCAAAAATGAACCAACTAATGGCCACGAATAGCAAAGAGATGCTAAGAGATGTAGTAACATCAACTGCACTATAAACAAGAAACATCCCAATAGAACTGAACCGCCATGATAAAATGCAATGAGTGGTATCTGCCCTGGGCAATGGTAAACCATATAGCACTTATTTGCATGAGCATTCCTTGGGCCTGAAGAAAAATAAGACAATGCCACACTGATCATAAGACAGAAATTCATTTTTGTTTTATGAAAAAGGAAAGACGATATTATTGCAACATCTCATGCAGATACTAGTTTGAGTCGAATAAAATGTTTTGATCTAACATTTTGCTTAGTTTTTGCTGTGCGTGGAAATGATCGATAGAGGATGCCATAACCGGTAGTTGAGTGATTCGCAGTCATAACAGTATAATAGACATTAAATACATTAAAACACTACACTATTGAACATGAATGAAACGCCATGCAATGTAGACTATACAATGAAAGTTATTTAATGAGAATTTGTGTCAAAACCTAACATCAAATAGCAGACACATATGGTGAATCATACTGACAATGTCAAAAACATCCTGCTTTGGTGGGATATTCAAAATTTTGTTCCAAACCAGTTGCTAAAGTACAATAGATAAGAGCCATGTCAACCGGTAAAGTATTGTACTTTGTGAGGATTTAGTTTAGAAAAATTTTAGTTGAAATAGGAAGGTGGTTCTCAAGTCATGGTTTCAACCATTTCAATTCGCATTTTCCTAAATTGATTCATTTAAGTGCAATCAGAATAAATGCCAAATTTTATTTGTTAAATTTGACATAAATTATGACTTCACAGTAAAATGGACGGGATTTGGAATTTCGTTTGGGGATAAATCGGTTAAAAAGTTAAATATTGAAAGATTAAATGTTTATATAGTTAGTTCAGAATATCATTCAAACTGAACTAGGTAAAGACAATCCTAGTCCAGGGGTGACTGAATCTTGTTTTTCCTTGGGTGTCCAAGAGGTTCAAGTCAATTTTTCAGATAGACTGTCGTTTCATAGTCGATTTTGACACTTTTTATTTTTTTTTTCTTTTTGGTTGATGATTTTGACCTTATCCTACAGTTTAGATACTATCAGACACACCAAAAAAATTAAATAATTAAACCATCTACTATTTCTCACGAGATGCAGGATAATTACGAAGCCTGCACTTACAGGATGATGTGAATAGTTCTATATTAACACAGAGAAAGATATTAACTTGAAATATACATCAAATAAATATATAATTTGTTCATATTTAAAATCCACAATAGATATTGAATACTCAGTGATAAAAGACAGCAAACATTGCTCAAGGAAATTCATAAAATCCATTACGCATCAATAATAACAATATGACTAGCAGTGATGCCCTCCCACTCATTAAGTAATATAGCAATGTAAGAAATGAAATATTGCTCAAGTATGGATTGTTCCACTGAGATGTAGTTCAACTGTGGTTCATACATGGCCAAACAAGATATTTTTGTGAAAAGATAACACACCTCTTAGTCTATTCTATGATGGATGTTCAATTTAGTTGATTCATTCATGTGAAAGATATCCTTGTGAGGTGCAGTTATTTACTGCAATTATGGTAGCTCCAAGTTCTTCGAGTTTTTTTGAAATCTTCCCGATAAATTTTTGCAATCTTACTTTAGGGGTATATTCTGTATTATTATTTGGAAAATTTATCATCAGGTCTAAGCCAGATTTAAACAACTTCAATCTTCAGGCCAGAAGGATAAGTTTTCATTCGTTTGCTGATTCAACAAATTTTCCGAATTATAATTTTAACTTGAAAAAAAGTTTGGAACATGGATTAATAGCACAAGATATTGAAAAGGCAGCAAAGTCTTTTCTGTTAAAAGGGGAGTGAAATTAAACATGAATGAAGTTTCCGAGACCATCCAAAAGCATACTCCAACTCTAACCTGACATTTCAATTTCAATTTCTAGTTTGGCTATGGCAATGACCCCTATAAAACGAGAAATTTATTTTTTTAAATCGCATTTCAGATCGAAAAGGTTTTCAAAATTTCTGAATTCTGGTTGTGAATTGCATATTTTCTTAGTTATAATATTGAAGTTACCAGCAGATCAACATGCAGAAGAATTATCAGTTGTTCTTCATCTTGTGCATCATTGGTAAGTGCATTTGTTATGAATTTTGCTCAGTTTGCTTAGTTGCTAATATTAAATAATGTTAAAATAATTCTTTTATCCCGAATGGCAGATTTTTTTATTATGATAGGTTTTTGATGCAGCAATATCATGATTCATAACAAATTTCAAAATAGTATTCCAAATCAGTTGGTGGTATTTTTGTCACAGAGCGAATAAATTAAAGAAATATCTACAGACGGTAATTGTATCCAAAAAATTTCACTTTTCCGAAAAGGATACATCTTTTATTTAAGTGAGTTTCCTTAGAGTGATAAAAGCGACAAGTAACTACTTCTTAAGCAGAAAACATTCACAAAAACAAACTGATACAGTAAAATATAAGGGGTGCTTATGTCTATATTTAAAAATTAATATTGCCTATTAAACCGGTACATCTGAAATACCTTGGTTAACAGGAAATACTTTAGAATAAAAATGAATCTTAATCCTATGGAAGAGGAAAACCAAGAATACAGTTTAATCAAGTGGGAAAACCACAATCTCTTATGCAGATACCAGTTCAGAGTCTGATTTTTGGGTTTCGATCATAGACTTAAATGTTGTACTTGCTTAAAAATCCGAATTGAACGATAATATTAATAATGGCCAGAAAATGCTTCAAATAAATAATTTCTCAACAGTACATTGTATCAGAATGAATGAAACCGCAACATGCTCAAGATGTAAAAATCCTATACCTGGGAGTGCGAGTGGGAACAATATTTTTATTCACAGATCAGCTAATGAGAGTCACAGAAGCTAGTACCTGCAAAGATTGCCCAAATATTGAACATATGGACCAAGTGATGAATATAACTGCTACTGCCAATGGACAATACCAACAAGTATGGATACAGATGACAACACTGCAGTTGTTCTGTTGTTACAAAATGTTTCACTGCCGATGACATCGAGTAATGGAGGAAGTATAGGTTGCTCTGCACTTATCAGATTTCCAGGTGAAAAAGTCGCATTCTATGTAGTTCATAAATTTGGAGTGTGGTAAACATGGCTAATCTAAAGTCCTGAATGGGAATGTCTTGTTCATTTATCAGGACTTGGTATTGAAAATGTGAAGTGAACTTATGTACCACTTCAAAATCTGTTGCATACCATTAGTGGTCCAAGTATCAGAGGTTGAAAAGCACTGGTATAGATAAATCACTTATATTATATCTCATATGGTTTCAGCTACTGATGGATACAAATGTAAATTTGCAAATAACTATTGCCTGACATTTGCCACCGAATCAACTATTTGTACCATTGAAAAAACCAGAGACAAAATATTGAATCTTAAATATGATTGCACTTCAATAACATCAAGGAGTAGAGCAGAAGGAAGTCTATACAACATAAAGTACGATGCTGGAAACTTTGCAGGATACAAAAAACATTTTATCATCCAATATCTTGTGATAGAATGCAGAGACCAGACAACATCTGCAGAATCAAGTGAGTATGAAAGAATGTTACACAACATCTACGAAGGTCTTGAATTTATATATTTCGTAAAAACTTCCAAAGGATCAAGTGCAGTGTATTTATGTTTGTAGGACGTGACCAAAAAGATACAAAGAAGTGGACAGGTGATAATATTACCACCCAGGGCAGATATCATTGAAGAGACTTTATTGTAATTATTCAGTTTACTATAACATTTAAAATGTATACGTTGGTGCTACAATTTGAAGTGGCTCTTTGTCAGTTTAGCGAAAGTCAGTTAGTTTCTTATGGCCACCTATAGGCAAACATGGTTAGAGTTATTGGAAAGATATGAACTTTCCAGTTAGGCCGAGCCTACTCAAGGTATCGCACCATGGGTTGTGTGGTGAGTGTGAATTTATAAGCAAGACCTGGTGGGACTCAAACCCAATATCTTCAACCTGTAATGGAAACAGAATTGAAACCAGAAGTCATCAGGACCAAAAAAAATACATGCGTAAATAGACAGGTTTGATATGTAGACCGTATCAAATGAATTACATTGCTATATTCTGCCAATTTTTTGATTATTGTTTGGATAATTAGATTAAAATGGTAAAAAACTAATGTATACCAATAATTTTTTTTTCAATTTCAGCAACAGCAACAACAAAACAAACCCCAGCAAGAGAAATATCAACACCTGAATACAAAATATCAACACCTGAAAACCTGGTAAATGATGGATTCGAAACAACTACTTTTACTGCTGGAGCAAACAATTTTTTAAGTATGTAGAATGGAAATAAAATGACGCTACTCGGGTATTCTAAGAAAAGAATTGTCGTCAAGAGAAAATTTATCCACGGCTCTATATTTTGAGATGTTTCACTGGCATAAAGAATAAAACAGCCCATAAACTGTAAAGGTATACAACTATGATTTAAAAAGTTATATAATCCTAACATTGGCTCATTGGATTTTATCAGAATAAAGTTAGACAAAACATAATGTGAAAATTAGAATATTAATTTAATTACAGGAACCACTTACACACTTCAAAACAAATCAGAAACAACAACCATCCCTACATTGCACAGTTCTGGATCAACCACTACAGCAGGAATACTTGGGAGCAGTGATAGGATTTATTCTAGGTCTAATAGTCGGTGTACTGTCTGCCTGTGTTGCACAGAGGTTTGTATGGATTGAATGTTTTATAAACCAAGGATCTCTTAATTGATGCATTCAATAGTGTTGAATTGAACTATGATGATTTATTAAAAAGAAACAACCACTCAAATAGCAACTAAACGATGTAACACCTGCAACTGCACTTTAAGCGGGAAACATCTCATACAGAACTGAACCTGCCATGAAATAGTACGTTGAGTGTTATCTGCCCCCGGGATGATAAAACCATCTATTTTTTATTTTTATAGCCACTTCTTAGAGTGGTTCACCCTGTCCAAGGCCCATTTATAGATGGGCAAGGTTACAATTGCTGGAAAGATATGATTTTGTCCCGTTCGGCTTGGCCCACCCAAGTTGTTACACCCTGTGTTGAGTGGAGGGAATGGATAAGTGAGCCGGACTTACCGGGACTCGAACCCGAGATCTTCAATCTACGATGCCAACATGTTTGACCATAAGGCCATTGTGCCTTATTACTTTTAGGTTTCCTTTTAGTCGCCTCTTACTTCAGTCAGGAAACAACTTAGGACTTTTCTAAAGCCTGTATCTACGATTGTGAAATATTACCAATTATATAGCAAAAATATAAAAATCAATAATGAAAACAAAAAAATCTTTGGCTGCCTAATAATTTCATATTTTGCTAAACTTTGTACAACTAGAAACTCAAGAATCCTTTAAAATTTCTAACATGGACTATTGTATCATCTTATCATCATAGAGTAGTGAGAAATCTGCAAATCAACATTGCACTTGAAACTCATAAAAATGATTTTGCAGATTCAAAATGGTTTTATTTGCTACGAAATCATTAAATCGGAGTTAGTAAAAAATTTCAAATAAATACTACGAAAAAAAGCTGTATTCAGGAGCTTTCATTACATTTAAACTAGATATTGCATGAAGATTAAAACTGGAAATCAAGATTCTACAGAACTGGTTGTCACCAACCAAAGCATAGCTGGAAGACAACGAGTAACTTATGAAAACTATGTCCCAACATCAGATGAAAGTGGATATGAAGTTCCGATTCAAGTTGAAAAAAAGAATGAAAGACAATATGAGAATGTAACAAATGCACAAGAAAGTCAATATGAGATGTAATTCAGTAAAAAAAATCACATGCACCAACTAAGATAAATGTGAGGAGAATGGTTTTTTAAGCATAACCTCCAAAAAACAAAGGCATGCTGTGAATTTTTAAAATAATATTATTTTGATTGTCAAAACTTACAATTTATACTATTTTTTTCAGAAGATTTATTGCTTAAATTTTTATTTCTGGTAATTTTGAACCCTTGTATGAAAGACAACTAAAGAAGATTACAAAGGCGACTAAAAGCAAATAAAGTAAACAAAGTGGTGAATGGTTTAATCCTCGGCAAGGGCAGGTTCTTTTTACTACACCTTACTATAGCGGTCAGTACTGTATACAATATTACTCAGTATCGATTAGGATTTCAGTATTTTTTTGCTAATATTATATGGTAATATGTTATACAGATTAATGTATATTCAATAAATTCGTGTATATATCAAGTTGGCTTATTTGAGAGTAATTTTTAGGGCATTATTTGACGGAAATGCAAGGTATGCAAAGGGATTTCTGTAGGAGAGTAGACTACGCTCTTGTGTATTTCACAATGCAAGTATTTCTGAAAGAAATCGAGACACTTTAGTATAAAACAGTATCATTTGACTCCTGTGCTTAATCTCAATGAATTTATATTTATTTTTTGACATCAGAAGCCATCAGGTATGTTTTGAATGATTGTAGGAAAATTTATTAAAACATTTCAAATATGAAAATTCTCCCATTTTGTTTAAAATTTGCTGTTTATGTGAGGATTTGAATACTCTTGTAAATGTCTGAGCGAGAGTACCGATGAGTACTACTCTCGAACTCTTGAGTTAGTTGCATCCCTGGAGCAGTAGTGGAAGTTGGAGGGCTAATAATATTCTGATTATAAGTTGAATATCTCTGTGACCCATGCTTGACCAGATTAATTATTTCGATCAGAATCCTCGGGTCATGCTTGACAAATTGTTATTTTAATCATAAGTTGAATATTTCTATGGCCCATGCAAATTAACCATTTTGATCACCATTCTTGGACCATGCTTGACAGATTGTTATTTCAATTATAAGTTGAATACCCATGCTTGGCCTATCACAGGTTAAATATCGCAGATTCAAGTCCCAGTGAGTCAAACTCTCCAATCTAAGCCACCCACACTACCGAGGATGTAATAATTTCAATTGCATGATCTGAAGCCTTAAGCATCCTCCAAGCAACCCTCACGCTGTTCACCTATAAGAACTTGTTAGTATCATAATCAGAAAAAATTTGTCATGATATGTGGTGTTGATTATTGGTTGCTGATGTTAAAATTACTGATTAGAATCGGGCCTTGCTCCGAGAATGAAAGTCACTATGTGAATGTAACAAATGCACAAGAAAGTCAATATGAGATGTAATTCAGTAAAAAACATCACATGCACCAACTAGGATAAATGTGAGGAGAATTGTTTTTGAAGGATAACCCAAAAAAAACAAGGTTATGCTATGAATCTTTAAAATATTATTTTTTTTATTGTCAAAACTTAAAACTTATATTATTTTTTTTTCAGAAAATTTTTTGCTTAAATTTTTATTTCTAGTAATTTTAAACCCCTGTATGAAAGACAACTAAAGAAGATTACAAAGGTGACTAATCCAAATAAAGTAAACAATGTGGTGAATGGTTTTATCCTCGGCAAGGGCAGATTCCTATCATTGCGTCTTACAATAGCAATCAGTTCTTTATACAATGTTGTCTGTTCCAGGTGCAGTTGCTGGTTCTATATTTTTTTGTGATCTTTGCAATATAAGTAATCAATGGCCTACATTAACTATGCAATTCAAGTTTAATTTTATGTCATTTTATTAAAATTTGAATACTCACTATCGATATGAAGTTCAATATTTAAGGCACGAACCACAGATGGACCGCTTTTTAAAAAATATGATCCATCGATTTTCATCCTTAATATAATTTGTTTCTTAATATTTTCCAACCTAATATTCTGTTGTTGCATTTCTATGTTGATTTTGAGCTAATAATATAATGCTTATATACGGATAATTCTTCAAGATTTTTTTTACTAATATTATATGAAACAGATTAATAATGTGAATAAAATTAATTCATGTACATATTAGGTTGATTCATTTGAGAGAAATTTCTAGGGCATTGTTTGATAGAAATGCAAGATGTGTGAACGGACTTCTGTAGGAGAGTACACTATATTCTTGTGTATTTATTTCATCATGCAAGTATTTCTGAAAGAAATCGTGACAGTTTAGTATAAAAACAGTATCATTTGACTTCTGTGCTTAATGCAAAGGACTTTATATTTATTTTTTGACATCAGAAGCCATCAGGTATGTTTTGAATGATTGTAGAAAAATTTATTAGAACATTTCAAATATGAAAATACTTGGCCCATGCTTGACAGATCAATTACTCTGATCAGTATCCCGGGCCATGCTTGACAGATTGTTATTTATTTCATAAGTTTGATATTCCTATGGCACATATTTGACAGATCAATTATTCTGATCAGCATCCTCGGACCATGTTTGACAGATTGTTATTTTATCCATAAGTTGGACATTTCTGTGGCCCATGCTTGACAGATTATCTATTTTGATCGGCATTCTTGGACCATGCTTGACGAGTTGTTATTTTAATTATAAGTTGAATACTTATATGACCCATGCTTGGCCTAACACAGGTTAAATATCGCAGAATCATGTCCCAGTGGGCACCTATTAGAGCTTGTTAGTATCATAATCAGAAATAATTTGGCAAAATATGTTGTGTTGAGTATCGGCTGCCGATATGGATTGTGTCACCAAGTCCTAATCGGCATGTTGCTCATGCGAGATAGAAAAAAATACGATAGGATAGGATTCCTGATTAGGGAAGGGCTTTGCTCAGAGTGACCCAAATCAATGAGTTTTGGGGAAATTATATGTGCATATAATAAAATAGTATAGTGCAAACGAACTTGATTGATCAAATTTTCACAAAAACCAGAGACGGGAAAACCTGGGCGATGAGGTTAACTACCGTTTGTTCTATGAGTAAGTCCTTATAAGCCGTTCGGAGAGGAAAGCCGAGAATACTTCATATATAACAAAACAAGATAGTAGAGTGGAAAGCATATGGTATCTGCCCTGGGCAACGGTCAGTCTATCTACCATTTATTTGTTACCTATAACAAAACATAGGTCAGGGGAATATGGAAACCCACATCTACAGGGTGATGTGGATGGTCTTTTATTAACACAAAGAGAGAATATTACCTGAAATATACAACAACTACAGACATAATTTGCTCATATTAATATCCTAACTACATTGAACACTCAAGGATGAAAGACAACATACATTGTACAAGGAAAATCATAACATCCCTTACTCATCAAAAACAACAATATGATACCATTGATGACCTCCCACCTATCAAGCATTATAGCAATGTAGGAAATGAGATATTACAATTTTAAGTGTGGGTCGCTAATGGATTCCTCTTGTGAGATATAATCCAACTGTGGTTCATACATGATGAAACAAGATATTTTTGAAAAAAGATAATACATCTCTTAGTCTATTCTATGATGGATGTTCAATTTAGTTGATTCAGTCATGTGAAAGATATCCTTGTGAGGTGCAGTTTTTTATGGTAGCTCCAAGTTCTTCAATGTTTTTCTGGAATCTTTCTGATAAGTTTATGAAATCTTACTTTAGGCCTATATTCTGTATTATAAATATAAAATTTATCATGAAAGCCAGGTCTAAGCCAGTTTTGAACAACTGCAGTCTTAGGGCCAGTAGAATAAATTTTTATTCATTTGCTGATTCAAAAAATTTTTTCGAATTTAACGTTTTTGTTTTAACTCGAAAAAAAGTTTGGAACATGGATTGATAGCACAAGATATTAATGAAGCAGCAAGGTCTTTTCTGTTTTCAAGGGAATGAAATTAAACATGAATGAAGTTTTCGAAACTATTCAAAATCATACTCCAACTCTAACCTGACATTTCAATTTCAAGTTCTAGTTTGGCTATGGCAATGACCTCTATAAAACAAGAAATTTTTTTTTTTAAAATCGCATTTCAGATTGAAAAAGTTTTCAAAGTTTCTGAATTCTGGTTGTTAAATGCATAAATTCTTAGTTATAATATTCAAATCATAAGCAGATCAACATGCAGAAAAATTATCAGTTGTTCGTCATCTTGTGCATTATTGGTAAGTGTATTTGTTGTGGATTTTGCTCAAACTTAATTGCTCATAATAAATAATGTTAAAATAATTCTTTTATCCGAAATGGCAGATTTTTTTTATTATGATAGGTTTTTGATGCAGCAAGAGCATGATTTATAACAAATTTCAAAATAGCACGCTAATAATAATAATTTAGGAAATAAAAATTATTTACAGACGGTAATTGTATCCAAGAAATTTCACGGTTCGGATAAGGATACATCTTCTTTTAGTGAGTTTCCTTAGAATGATAGAAATAAAGGCGACAAGTAACTACTTCTTAAGCAGAAAACATTCGCCAAAACAAACTGATAGAATAAAATATCTTTATTCTTTGGGAGAGGAAAACCAAGAATACAGTTTAATTAGGTGAGAAAACAACAATCTCTTGTGCAGATACCAGTTCAGAGTCTGATTTTTGGGTTTTGATCATAGACTTAAATGTTGTACATGCTTAAAAATCCAAATTGAACGGTAATATTAATAATGGCCAGAAAATGATTCAAATCAATAATTTTTCACCAGTACATTGTATCAAAACAAATGAAACAGCAACATGCTCAAGATGTAAAATTCCTATACTTGGGAGTGCAAGCAGGAACAATATTTTTATTCACAGCTCAACTAATTATAGTTACAGAAGCGAGTACCTGCAAAGATTGTCCAAATATCGTACTTGGAACAGAAAGCAAGAACATCACATATGGACCAAGTGATGAATGGAATTGCCAGTGTCAATGGACAATACCAACAAGTATGGATACAGATGACAACACTACAGTTGTTCTGTTGTTACAAAATGTTTCACTGCCGATGACATCAGGTAGTACTGGAAGTACAGACTGCTCTGCATATATCAGATTTCCAGGTGAAAAAGCCACATACTATATATTTCAAAATTTTTATGTATGGTATACACGGATAAATCATTTGGCAAAATACTCTGAATGGGAATGACATGTCAATACACTGGGTATTGAACATAACTACTACTGACAATATTAACTGACAATATTAAGTATGGATACAGATTAGACTAAATATTAGTGGTAGATTAGTAATTCTAAACCTTTTTTCCTCGGGTACAAAATCTGATCACTCTTCCATAATTGTGAATCATCTAGCTATTGAAAAATTTAATATGTCCGAAAAAACATATAAATACAAAACAGCAGCAGCCAAATTGCGTGCCATTACAAAACACCACAAAGGATTTTACAAAAAAGAACAGTTTAGTGAGATGGCTGCAGTAGTTCTGTAGGAGGTTAAATCTTTGCTGACCTAACCGGCATATGTACCACTTCAAAATCTGTTGCACACCATTAGTGGTCCAGGTATCAGAGGTTGAAAAGCAGTGGTATAGATAAATCACTTATATTACATCTTATATCGTTTCAGTTACTAATGAATATAAATGTAACTTTGCAAACAACTATTGCCTGACATTTGCCACTAACTCAAGTATTTGTACCGTTGACAAAATCAGAAACAAAATATTAAATTTTGAATATAATTGCACTTCAATAACATCATGGAGCAAAGCAGATGGAAGTCCATACAGGATATTGTACAATGCTGGAAACTTTGCTGGATATATAAAGCACTTTATCATCCAATATCTTGTAATAGATTGCAGACCAGACAACAACTGCAGATTCAAGTGAGTATGTAATATGTTACACAATACCTACAAAGGTCTTATTTTTACATATTTTGTAAAAACTTCCAAAAGATCGAATGATCAAACCCAGCGTATTTTCTATGTTTGTAAGAGGTGACCAAAGGAATACAGATGCACTCATTGTAAACATCGATAACTGCCGACTTTGAAATAAAGCTTATTCAATTTCATTTACTTGAGTACATCATTTTGAGCAAGGCTCTATACTAGAGGCCACCTATAGGCATACAAGGTGAGAGTTAATGGCCTAATATGAACTTTCCGGCTAGGCCGAGCCTACTCATGGGTCACATGGTGAGTGTGAATTTAAAAGTAAGACCTGGTAGGAGTCAAACCCAAGTCTTTAACCTGTGATGAAAACCATAGAAACTGTATCACCACGATCAACAAAAATATTTATGCGTAAAAAGGCAGGCTAGATACCGAATGAATGACATTGCTATATTCTGCCAATTTCTTGATTATTGTTTGGATGATTATATGTAAAATAGTAAAAAAATAATGCATACCAATAATTTTTTTCAATTTTAGCGAAAGCAACAACAAAACAAACTCTGTCACCAAAAATATCAACACCTGAATACCTAGTAAATGAAAGATACAAAATAACTACCTTTACTGTTCGAGCAAACGATTTTCCAAGTATGTAGAATGGAAATAAAAGTTTTTATCTAAATAGTACCAAAGTATCTTGTTAGCTCAAACAGTAAAAGCATTGGAAATAACTGCCAGAGTCACAAATTTCAAATATGCCGCTACTCGGATACCCAAAGAAAAGAGTTGCCATTCAAAAAAAAATTATCCAAGACTCCATATTTCGAGATGTTTCCCTGGCATAAAGAATAAAACAGCTCACTAACTGTAAAAATATACAACTATAATTTATAACTATAATTTATGTTACATGATATTAACATTGGCTCATTACATTTTAATAGAATAAAGTTAAAGAGACCATAATGTGAAAATCAGTAGATTAATTTAATTACAGGATCCACTTATGCACAACAAAACAAATCAGAAACAACAACCATCATTTCACAGTGTAGTTCAGGATCCCTCGTCACAGCAGGAGTACTGGGGGCAGCAATAGGATTGGTTGTGGGAATAATGATTGGTGTGATGTCTGCTTGTATGGTGCAGAGGTACGTTTGATTATTCTTATGAGAAGGCACTACTGAACTTTGAGCAGTGGTCAGTTGTAAGGGGATTATGCACTGGAACTTTTTGTAGCAGTGGTCTACTTCCAAGAACTATGAAACCACTTACAATTCCATAAAGAAAAAAAATGTCTTTTGTTCACAATGTAATCAGAATTTCCTATAAACTAACACTTGATCCTCAGTGCATCAGAAGTGCTAGAAACGCATTTCTGTGCATGTCCGATGCCACCTGAGGGCAATGACGGTTACAAATCAACATATTTTGTTGAAATTCGGTGGCCAACTCATTTATTTGTTTGTTTATAGTATGGCGGCAATATTATGTATTGGTTGAACTTCGAAAAAATTCCTTCGAAACATGTTTAGCTCACCGGTATCTTTAACTTTTTAAGTAAAGAAGACTATAAAAAAATAGATTATTTACAAAACTTCATAATTTCGGTGTCTTATAATACAGACATCGCAACAAGAACCAGATTGGAAATAAAGATTCAACAGAAATGGAAGTCACCAAGCAAAGATCAATTGTGAGAAAACGAACAGCATATGAAAACTACGTACCAACATCAGATGAAAGTGGATATGAAGTTCCGATTCAAATTGATAACAAGAATGAAAGTCAATATGAGATTATAACAAGTGGAAAGAAAGAAAGTCCATATGATAATTAGTTCACAACATCAAACAAAAATATAACATAACAAATGCCCAACCAAGTTGATCTAAAATAAGTCGCAATGACAAATTGACTGGGGCTTCGACTGTTATTTCAAACGAAACAAGCTCTCGTATTGCCATTTGATTTTGAAATCAATGGACAAACTTTTCTCCAGAAAATGATTATTCATTCATCAGTTGAGCATATCAAATAGAACTACCTGTGGGCATCCAATCGCAAAACGTTTTTCATTTTCAAAAAAATTTTGTTATTTTTAATGTGTTGTTGCTGTTAATTTTGATTTTTAGGATAATAAAAGTTATCAAAACTTTCTGCAGATCCAAAAATTTTTGGCATATTTTATAGAAATTGTGCCATTAGCTCCTGAAACAACTAAAAATAAGAATTGAAAAAAAAACATAAGAAAACATATTTGGATGCGCTTTCAGGTTTGGTCGATAAACTCAAGTTATTACACCCTGGGCTGAATGGTGAGCATGACCTCACTGGCCAGTATTCAAAACTGAAGTCAATAATCTAAGACCCAAATTTGTTATGAATATAGCATCATATCTGTCTCTTGTTCATGATAATATATATTGTTAATACACACACATATTTTTTTAAAAGTTTTTTTCATCTGCCTTTTACTTTTGAAATCTGCCCCAAATGCATGAACACTTTTTGTAAGTAACATATGGCGAATAATTATACAATATATTGACAATAAAGAGGGGCAAGAAGCATCAAATATAAGTTTAAAAAAGACAATGAACTCATTATTCACAGAAAACAATGTGAAAGAACCCTGACCTTTGGATTATACTAAAGAAGCAAATGGTGCATTGTTGACTTGAACGTCACAGAGGGAACATTAAATTATTATTTCTGGAAAACAAGACAATAATTATATCGTCACTCAATCAGCAGATTCAACTTTTTGGATTTTTTTATTGGAGCACCTGAATAGAACTTACTAAGAGTAATTTGTATGGCAAAGTGCTACTCAATAATGTAATTTTGCACCTGAAGCGCAGTCTGAGCTAAAACCGCACCGAGCTATAATATTAGAGTGCAGTGAGTGATATCTGCTCTGGGCAATTCAAACACCAATTTCAAAATAATAATAAATATATTAATGCATTTTTTGATTAACTTTGTAAATTCATTTTTTTCTATTTCTCGCATCAAAATTATATTAATTCCAGAATATTACTTCTTTTTATTTGGTAATTCTTTATATAGACTGAACAAATTGCAAATCAGGACATGTAAACCATTTTATTCTTACTTCTGAAATTCGCTCAGAACATATTCGTAAGCAGAACCTAGATGGAATTAACTAATGGTCATTTGGTGACAATGAGCTACTACAAAATAAGGTACCAGCATCTGCCCTCTAAGTGGAACAAATCCCAAATAGAACAGAACCGCTATAGTAAAGTACTGTCCTGGGTGATGACAGAAGAAAATACAACAGGTATCCTCATCTACCACAAATTAAAAAATCAATCAAAGCAAAGCAATTAAAAACAAATCAGAGTGGTTAACCAGGGAAACATTCCTATTTATCAAGTGCTATCAATATCAGTGTCGGTTCTCAAAAATCCCTGATAAATATTGTTTTTAAAATAATAATTTAACATTGTTTATATATAGATGATATGATGAAATTTATTTTGATATAGCTTATAATCTTGCACTTAATTTCAGTCTTTATTGGAAATTTACTCTCAGCAAGGCTCTCAGCAGCACCCAAAAGAAACCGACTGACAGAAATCTATATGGTAAAAAGCTACCACAGAGTATAGTAGCAGTAACAACTGTAAACTAACGGAAAATATTCCAACCAGAATCACTATAACAAAATGCAGTAGGTGGTATCTTGGATGGTAAAGAACCAACTAACGGCCAGAGATACTATGAGATGTAGTACCAGCAACCGCACTCTAAGTGGAAAACATTCCAAATGGAAGCGATGCTTCAAGCAACGCATCACTATGTCAGAATTTATCAGAATAATATTTCCATCAAAAGTTGGGCATTTCTATAGCCCATGCCTGGCAGATTAATATTTTGATCAAAAATTGGACATTTTTTGTGGCCCATGCTTGGCATATTACTATTTTGATCAAAAGCTGAACAATTCTATGACCCATGCTTGGCAGATTAATATTTTCATCAAAAGTTGGACATTTTTTATTGCCCATGCTTGGCATATTACTATTTTGATCAGAAGCTGAATAATTCTATGACCCATGCTTGGCAGATTAATATTTTCATCAAAAGTTGGATATTTCTCTGGCCCATGCCTGGCAGATTCATATTTTGATCAAAAGTTGGACATTTTTTATTGCCCATGCTTGGCATATTACTATTTTGATCAGAAGCTGAATAATTCCATGACCCATGCTTGGCAGATTAATATTTTCATCAAAAGTTGGATATTTCTCTGGCCCATACCTAGCAGATTCATATTTTAATCAAAAGTTGGATATTTTTCCGGCCTATGCCTGGCAGATTAATATTATGATCAAAAGTTGGACACTTCCATGGTCCATGCCTGGCAGATTAATATTTTGATCAAAAGTTGGATATTTTTTATCGCCCATGCTTGGCGGATTATTATTTTGATCAAAATTTGAAAATTTCCATGGCCCATGCCTGGCAGATTAATTATTTGATCAAAAGTTGCACATTTCTATGGTCAATGCCTGGCAGATTGATATTTTGATCAAGAGTTAAATCATTCTTAGGCCCATGCTTGGCATATTACTATTTTCGTCAAAAGTTGGATATTTTTCTGGTCCATGCCTGGCAGATTTATATTTTGATCGAAATTTGAAAATTTCCATGGCCAATGCCTGGCAGATTAGTATTTTGATCAAAAGTTGAATAATTCTATTCTATTTTTCTTCATTGAAAATCATTCTTGAGCAAGGTACTAAACAAGAAACATCCCAAATAGAACTGAACCGCCATGATAAAATGCAGTGAGTGGTATCTGCCCTGGGCAAGGTAAAACCATATAGCACTTACTTGCATGAGCCCAAAGAAAAATAAGACAATACCACACTGATCATAAGACAGAAATTCATTTTAATTTTATGAAAAAGGAAAGATGATATTATTGCAACATCTCATGCAGATACTAGTTTGAGTCAAATAAAATGTTTTGATCTAAAGTTTCACTTAGTTTTTGCTGTGCGTGGAAATGATCGATAGAGGATGCCATAACCGGTAGTTAAGTGATTCGCAGTCATAACAGTATAATAGACATTAAATACATTAAAACAATGCACTATTGAACGTGAATGAAACGCCATGCAATGTAGACAATACAATGAAAGTTATTTAATGAGAATTTGTGTCAAAACCTAACATCAAATAGCAGACACATATGGTGAATCATACTGACAATGTCAAAAACATCCTGCTTTCGTGGGATATTCAAAATTTTGTTTCATATCAGTTGCTAAAGTACAATAAATAAGAGCCATGTCAACCGGTAAAGTATTGTACTTTGTGAGGATTTAGTTTAGAAAAATTTTAGTTGAAATAGGAAGGTGGTTCTCAAGTCATGGTTTCAACCATTTCAATTCGCTTTTTCCTAAATTGATTCACTTTCAGTGCAATCAGAATAAATGCCAAATTTTATTTGTTAAATTTGACATAAATTATGACTTCACAGTAAAATGGACGGGATTTGGAATTTCGTTTGGGGAAAAATCGGTTAAAAAGTTAAATATTGAAAGATTAAATGTTTATATAGTTTGTTCAGAATATCATTCAAACTGAACTAAGTAAGGACAATCCTAGTCCAGGGGTGACTGAATCTTGCTTTTCCTTGGGTGTCCAAGATGTCATTTTTTTTCAGATAGAAAGAAAGCTTTGAAACTATCAACACTGAGGTTTCATAGCCAATTTTGACACCATTTTCTTTTTTCTTTTTGATTGATTATTTTGACCTTTTAATACACTTTAGATAATACCAGACACCTTTAAAAGAGATATTTCGATCTTCTAGAAGGGAATTTATTATGATATATTGGTCATTGGCTAAATGGTTTTCTGATAACAGCCATTTACTTCGGGTGTCTGTGTAGCAGAGTACTCGATATCCTGCTAGCTGCCTAGAAGCGGGATGTCAATGAAACTATTTAATATAGAAATGATGTAAAAAAATTAAAACAACAAGTCCATTCAGAAGCTTGTACCTGACTGATTTAAGGAACCATTCATATTGAGCATTCTTTTGAAAACACCAGAACACATCTAAGAGCTAGGGATGTAAGTTTTAGAATTTTAAACTGATTTTAAGCATCTTAATAGATTCTCAATGTAATTGTCAGATAGCAAGGCAAATATTTTAATATTATATAACCTATAGGGGATTTAATATGTTTTTTTTTGCCAATCTTGTTTCGCCCAGTTGTAAAATCAATACAAAGCTTTTTGGTCCTTGTTTCGTTTTGCTTGACTTTAACAACGAATGTTTTTTGGATCCTTAATCACATCCTTTTTATCCTGCGGGAGAGGAGAGGATACAGCTTAACCATACGACGAACCGCGACCTCTCGCGCAAATACCAGTTCCGAATCGGGGTGAAAGTCTTTTTTTGAATTATCGTATTTCTCATTTTCCCCTGTGCATGGACCTGGTTGGTGGAGAAAGCCGCGAGCAGAGTTTGTGTGAACCACCCTTGCATTTAATTATCGTCGCTCACAGGATTCGAACCTGCAACATGACGATCACAGATGCGTAGCTCGAGGCGTATTCCAAACGCTTTACCAATTGAGCTACCTGGGCACCCAAGATAAGGACACCTCAAGACAAAATTAAAGATTTTTGTCCATGTTATATGAACTTCAAAATATTTATGTTGAATTAGAATTTGGTTTCTGATAATTAACCTGTTACAAGATCAACATGCAGACCAACCATCTGTCTTTCATCCTATCAAAATGGATCATATTGTGTATCATTGGTAAGTGGAATTTGCTCATGATAATATTTTAATTTTTTTTTATTGAAATTCACTCTAAGCAAGGCAGGGAACAGCTATCAAAGGGAACCAAGGCACAGCCACTCAATAGCAAAGAGACACTAGAAGATCAGCAACTGCACTCTGAACTGAAAACATACCAAAAGAAACTGAACCACAATGATAGAGTAAAGCGAGTGGTATCTGCCCTGGGCAAAGATAAAACCATCTACCAAGTCAATATACTTGAATTTGCCAGTTATAAGATTTCAAAAAATAGTAAATGTTGTTTTTTGGAAGTGATTAGGATATCATAGACAAAATTCATGATTAATTTTAAATGCTACATGAAATTTTGCATAATTCTTTACTTTAAACCAATATTGAAAATTTTTTTACTGAAATTTGCTCTAAGCACGGCCAAAGTTGCAGTTAAAATACAGCAAGCAGCTACATATATTGCCAAGAGCTACAACTGTAGTACCAGGAACTGCATTCTAAGCAGAAAATATTGCAATCGGTACCATCATCATAATGAAGAGGTGAGTGGTATCTGTTCTGGGTGGTGTTAAACTGTCACTTCTACCAGCAATTGAAATACAATAGTTTGGCCAGTACAATATTGTGGGCCTAGTATAGTCATACATATTGGCACCACATGTTGAAGATCACAAGTTCGAGTCCCGGCGAGTCCGGCTCGTTAATCCATACCCACTATTCAATCCAGGGTGTAATAACTTGGTTAGGCTAAGCAGAACAGGTGAGATCATATCTTTCGAGCAATTCTAACCCTTCTCGTCTATAAGTGGCCACCGGTACAGGACCTTGGTAAGGGTGATACACTATGATGATGGATATAAAACAGATCAGGGTATTTTATGACAGCGAACGGTACTTGGCTGCTTGGAGACCTGAAGAAAATGAGGGAGACAAGATGTCAAGCAGAACTCTAGCACATAATCATCCCTCACGAGATCCGAACCAATGTCAGAGCAATCAGTGATGCATAGTTTGATGCATATTGCCAGCGCTTTACCTATTGAGCCAACCTGATGTCTCATTGTTATATCATGTTTTGACAAGTTATTTCCGAATCGAATTCACAAGCTTTTTAATAATGTATTATAATTTTTACCAACAGTGCATTGTAACAATATAGATACAGCGACAGCGGCATGTTCAAAATGTCAAAACTTTGAACTTGGGAGAGCAAGTAAGAACATCACGTATGGACCAGGTAATGATTACGACTGCAACTGTCGATGGATAATACCAACAAGTATGAATACAGATGACAACACTGCAGTTGTTTTGTTGCTACGAAATGTTTCACTGCCAGATGTTAGAAATAGCAGCAGCGGGGAATGCTCTGCAAGAATCAGATTTCCAGGTAAAACTAGTGAAATGCGATGTAACTTTTGCAAATACAATTTGTTCTCATATTGGATAAATGATTGCAATTTTTTTAAAGTAAATAATTTCTGCATTTTATGACAATGAACAGAAATATTATTATCATAATCAGGAACCAATGAATATACATGCAGATTTCCCCATAACTACTGCCTTGCCTATGCAACTGAATCTACAAATTGCAACATCAACGAGATCAAAGAAAATATTCAAGTATCAAACTCGACCTGTGATTCAATAACACCATGGAATAAAACAATAGGAAGTTCATATTATATCAAATATGTTGCAAGAAACTATTCGGGATATAGGAAATATTTCAACTTGCAATATATGCTCATCAACTGCCATCTTCATACGACTACTCTAAAACCAAGTAAGCATGAAATATCTTACAATTTGAGCAAAATCTGTTCTGTTAGTTGACTTTTTTTATTGAAATTCACTCTGAGCAAGGCCAGAAGAAATGCCTGAAGGAAACCAACTAACGAACAATTAATATCAAAGAGCTACTAAAAGATGTAGTACCAGCAACTGCACTCTAAATGAACACCTTAAGTGGAACTGAACCACCATGGTACAGTGCAGCGAGTGGTATATGCCCTGGGCGATGGTAAATACATCTACCACTTCTTTCCTTCCTTCTAGCTGCCTCTTACGATACCAAGGGAAAAAAAGTTAGGACTATTCTAAAGCCCATACCTACAAGGCTGAAAGTAATTATTAGGTAATTAATAATTACACGCGAGCATCTCAAAACATGTTAAGACACTAATGCATCAGAGTAATGAGTTTCAACAGCAATTTCATCGTATTTTTCTGTACTTTGAAATTTTTAACAAAAAATCAAATATGCGAAAATATTGTCAAACAATTTAGACTTCTTAGAATGTTTCATTTCCCTTAAAAGCTTCATGCTTTTTTAAAAAAAAGTTCATTTTGATAATAGAAAATCGAAAACCATAAGCTGCAACTACGTAAAATGGTATCATAATAAAGAAGTTTTAGCAGATATATTGCAATATTCCCCATTTTTTGACATCGCTTTCCTACATTGTGAAAGCCCAAATAAAACATTCGATTATGAAAAATAAGCATTTTATGGCTTTTTAAGATTGCTTCATTTCCTTTGAACCAACAATTTATATCTTTTTTTTAGTGAAATTTGCTCCCTTTTTGTTCCACCTTGCCACTTAAAGTATCAGAAACGACCAAATATGGTTGTACTATGTTTTATAACCTTGAGCTATAAATTTCATGTCATTCGTTTTTTTCACATGCGCTCGCTGGAAAGATCACACCTTTTTTATTGAAATTCACTCGAAGCAAGGCCGGGAAGTAGCACCCAAAGAAAACCATCGAACGGCCACTCAATAGTAAAGAGCTACTAAATGAGGTAGTACCAGCAACTAAACTCTAAACGATAAACACTCCAAACAGAACTGAACCATCATGGTGAAGCGCAGTGAGTGGTTTCTGTGTCCTACGTCGCGCAGGAAAATACGTTAGAACTATTCTAAAGCTCTTGAGCATGATACTATATCAAAGGCCAACAAAATGTGAACAAGGTAGTGTTTTTTGAAAGATGTATGCTTTCTAGTTTGGACATATATATACAAATTATAAACTCCGCGTTGAGTGGAGGACATGGATTGATAGACAGGAGTCACTGGGACTTGAACCCCAGATCTTTAACTTTCAATGCCAGCATGTTAACTTTTTTATAGCCATTTCTCAGAGTGGATCACCCTGTCCAAGGCCCTGTAACAGAGGCCCCTTATAGACGGACGGGGTTACAATTGCTGAAAAGATATGATCTTTTCCTGTTTGGCTTAGCTTACCCAAGTTATTACACCCTGGCTTAAGTGGTGGGCATGGATAAGCGAGCCGACTCGCTGGGACTCGAACCCGAGCTCTTTGGCCCACATGCTGCAACTGCAAGCCCATCATACCCCGGCAAGTCCGGCTCATTAATCCTACCCAGGGTGTAATAACTTGGGTAGGCTCAGCCAAACAAAACACCTTTTCATAAAAACCCTGTGTTTCTATAAGTGGCCTCTGGTACAGGCCACTACAAAACAGATGGATTGTAGCTTAAACAAGTTTTGAGGTATATTTATGCATCTGCAAAACGCCAACACCAACACGAGCATCCAGATTTAAGCCCCCAGCATCTCCCAATAATATTTTAAAAGAGTTGGTGAACTGGAACAAAAAAAAAACATCTGCACTTTTGTTGAAAATTTGTGGAATTTTCCTAAGAGTCTTTATACTGAGTAGATTTCTATTCCTATTATAAAATCTAATGGCATGCCACAAAACCAATTAGAAATAACAACCATCACTACAGAACATAATTCAGGATCAACCACTACAGCAGGAATACTTGGAGCAGTGATAGGATTCATTCTAGGTCTAATAGTCGGTGTCTTGTCTGCATGTATTGCACAGAGGTTTGTATAAATCGGATGTTTTATAAACCAAGGATCTCTTAATTGATGCATTTAATAGTTTTGAATTGAACTATGATGATTTATTAAAAAGATCCAACCACTCAATTAGCAACTACAAGATGTAACACCGGCAACTGCACTTTAAGCGGGAAACATCCCATACAGGACTGAACCGCCATGGTAAAGTGTGTTGAGTATTATCTGCCCTGCGGGATAGGGCGCGGTGGTCTAGTCGTTTAACATGTTGGCATCGCAGGTTGTAGATCTTGGGTTCGAGCCCCGGCAAGTCCAGTTCATTAATCCAAAGCCCACCATTCAACCCAGGGTGAAATAACTTGGGTAGACTAAGCCGATCAAGAAAGATCATATCTTTCCAAAAATTCTAACCCAGTCTGTCTATAAGTGGCACTGGTACAAGGCCTTGGGTGATCCACTCCAAGAAGTGACTTTAAAAAAATAAATAAACCATCTATCACTTTCATCCTTTTAGTCGCCTCTTACTACACTCAGGGAACAACTTAGAACTTTTCTAAAGCCTGCATCTACGATAGTGAAATATCACCAATTATATAGCAAAAATATAAAAGAATAATAAAAAAAAAAATTCTCTGAATGACAAAAAATTTCATTTTGCTAAACTTTGTACAACTAGAAATTCTAGAATCATTTAAAATTTTGAACATGGACTGTTGTATCATTAAAAATGGAGTAGCGACTTGCAAATTTACATTATGATTGAAACTCATAAAAATGATTTTGTAGATTTGAAATGGTTTGATTTTCTACGCAATCATTAAATAAGTGTTTGTAAAAAAATTCAAATAAAAAACTGCAAAAAAAAGTTGTATTTAGAAACTTTCATTATATTTAAACTAGATATTGCATGAAGATTAAAACTGGAAATCAAGATTCTACAGAATTGATTGTCACCAACCAAAGCGTAGCTGGGACCCAACGAGTAACTTATGAAAACTATGTCCAAACATCAGATGAAAGTGGATATGAAGTTCCGATTCAAGTTGAAAAAAAGAATGAAAGACAATATGAGAATGTAACAAATGCACAAGAAAGTCAATATGAGATGTAATTCGGTAAAAAGAATCACATGCACCAACTAAGATAAATGTGAGGAGAATTGTTTTTTAAGCATAACCTCCAAAAAACAAAGGCATGCTATGAATTTTTAAAATAATATTATTTTGATTGTCAAAACTTACAATTGATACTATTTTTTTCAGAAGATTTATTGCTTAAATTTTTATTTCTGGTAATTTTGAACCCTTGTATGAAAGACAACTAAAGAAGATTACAAAGGAGACTAAAAGCAAATAAAGTAAACAATGTGGTGAATGGTTTTATCCTCGGCAAGGGCAGATTCCTATCATTGCGCCTTACAATAGCAATCCGTGCTGTATACAATATTGTCTGCTCCAGGTGCAGTTGCTGGTTCTATATTTTTTTGTGATCTTTGCAATATAAGTAATGAATGGCTCACATTAACTATGCAATTAAAGTTTAATTTCATGCCATTTTATTGAATTTAAAAAAATACTCAATATCGATATGGAGTTCACTGTTTATGGCACAAACCAATGATGAACCGCTTTTTGAAAAATATGATTTATCGATTTTTCATCCTTAATATAATTTGTTTGTTAATATTTTCCAACCTAATATTCTGTTGTTGCATTTCTATGTTGATTTTGTGCTAATAATATAATGCTTATATCCGGATAATTCTTCAAGATTTTTTTTGCTAATATTATATGAATCAGGTTAATAATGTAAATAAAATTCATTCATGCACATATTAGGTTGGTTCATTTGACAGTAATTTTTAGGGCATTATTTGATAGAAATGCAAGCTGTGTGAACGGATTTCTGTAGGAGAGTACACTATACTCTTGTGTATTTATTTCATCATGCAAGTATTTCTGAAAAAAATCGTGACAGTTTAGTATAAAAACAGTATCATTTGACTTCTGTGCTTAATGCAAAGGACTTTATATTTATTTTTTGGCATCAGAAGCCATCAGGTATGTTTTGAATGATTGCAGGTGAATTTATTAGAACATTTCAAATATGAAAATTCTCTCATTTTGTTCAAAATTTGCCATTTATGTGAGTATTTGAATACTCTTGTAAATGTCTTAGCGAGAGTACCGATGAGTACTACTCTCGTGTTAGTTGCATCCCTGGAGCAGTAGTGGAAGTTGGAGGGCTAATAATATTCTGATTATAAGTTGAATATCTCTGTGGCCCATGCTTAACCAGAATAATTATTTTGATCGGAATCCTCGGTTCATGCTTGACAGATTGTTATTTTATTCATAAGTTGAATATTTCTGTGGCCCATGCTTTACAAATTACTTATTTTGATCACCATTCTTGGACCATGCTTGACAGATTGTTATTTTAATTATAAGTCAGATTCTTGTATGACCCATGCTTGGCCTAACGCAGGTTAAATATCGCAGATTCATGTCCCAGTGAGTTAAACTCACAAATCCAAGTCATCCACACTACCAAGGTTGTAATACCTTGCATTGGGTGATCTGAAGCCTAAAGTTTCCTTCAAGCAACCTTCACGCTCATTAGTATCATAATCAGAAATTATTTAGCAAAATAAGTTGTGTTGAGTATTGGTTGCTGATATGAATTGTGTTGCCAAGTCCCAATCCGCATGTTGCTCATGCGTGACAAAATAAAATTTCTGAATAGAATCGAGCCTTGCTCAGATTGACCCAATAAGTCTTCATATCCTGTTTGGAGAGGAAAGCCGAGAATAGGGCGTTTATAACAAAACAAGATAGTGAAGTGGAAAGCATGTTGTATCTGCCCTGGGCGATGGTTATTCCATCTACCATTTCTTTGTTATCTATAATAAAACATAGATCAGGGCGATTCTGAATCTCACATCTACATGGTGATGTGGATGGTCTTTTATTAACACAGAGAGAGAATATTACCTGAAATATACAAAAACTACAGACATAATTTGTCCATATTCAATATACCTAAACTACATTGAACATACAAGAATAAAAGACAACATACATTGTACAAGAAATTCATAACATCCGTTACTCATTAAAAATAACAATATTATACCATTGATGACCTCCCACCTATCAAGCATTATGGCAATATAGGAAATGAGATATTACAAGTATGGGTCGCTAATGGATTCCTTTCGTGAGATATAATCCAACTGTGGTTCATACATGATCAAACAAGATATTTTTGTGAAAAGATGATACACCACTCAGTGTATTTTATGATGGATATTCAATTTAGTGGGTTTAGTGAAGTAAAAGATATTCTAAGGAGGCGCAGGTGAAGGTTTTTGATTGCAATTTTGATGACTCCAGGTTCTTCAATGTTTGTTTGAATATTTCTGATAAGTTTCTGAAATTATCGGTATTATTATTTGGAAAAGTTATCATGGAAGCTAGGTTTAAGCCAGTTTTAAACAACTTCAATCTTCAGGCCAGTAAAATAAAATTTAGTCTTTTGCTAATTCAACAAATTTTTCGAATTGTAATTTTAACTTGAAAAAAAGTTTGGAACATGGATTAATAGCACAAGATATTGATGGAGCAGGAAGGGTCATTTCTGCTTTCAAGGAAATGAAATCAAACATGAATGAAGTTTTCAAGACTATTCAAAATCATACTACGACTCTAACCTGACATAGTTTCAATTTCTAGTTTGGCTGCGGCAATGGTCCCTATAAAACGAGAAAGTTCTTTTTTAAAAATCATATTAATTTTTTATATATCGAAGCCCTTATAAATTAGGAATTCTTGTTGTGAATTGCATAAATTCTTAGTTATAATATTCAAGTCACCAGCAGATAAACATGCAGAAAAATTATCAGTTGTTCCTCATCTTGTGCATTATTGGTAAGTATATTTGATATGAATTTTGCTCAAACTTAATCGCTCATATTATATAATGTTAAAATAAGTCTTTTATCTGGAATGGCAGATTTTTTTTATTATGATAGGTTTTTGATGCAGCAAGAGCATGATTTATAACAAATTTCAAAATAGCACGCTAATAATAATAATTTAGGAAAAAAAATTATCCACAGACGGTAATTGTATGCAAGAAATTTCACAGTTAGGATAAGGATACATCTTCTTTTAGTGAGTTCTTAGAGTGATAGAAATAAAAGCGACAAGTAACTACTTCTTAAGCAGAAAACATTCGCAAAAACAAATTGATACAGAAAAATATAGTGGGTGCTTTTATCCACATTTAAAAGTCAATAAACAGGTAAAGTTTGAAATACCTTGGTTAACAGGAAATACCTTAGAATAAAATTGAATCTTAATCCTATGGGAGAGGAAAACCAAGAATACAGTTTAATCAAGTGGGAAAACAACAATCTCTTGTACGTTTTGATCATAGACCTGAATGTTGTACAAGCTTAAAAATCCGAATTGAACGATAATATTAATAATGGCCGGAAAATGATTTAAATAAATAATTTCTTAACAGTACATTGTATGAAAATGAATGAAACAGCAACATGCTCAAGATGTGAAAATCCTATACTTGGGAGTGCGAGTGAGAACAATATTTTTATTCGCAGATCAGCTAATGAGAGCTACAGAAGCTAAGATCTGCGAAGATTGTCCAAATATTGAACTTGGAACAGAAAGCAAGAATATCACATATGGACCAAGTGATGAACATAACTGCAACTGCCAATGGATAATACCAACAAGTATGGATACAGATGACAACACTGCAGTTGTTCTGTTGTTACAAAATGTTTCACTGCCAATGACATCGAGTAATGGAGGAAGTATAGGTTGCTCTGCACATATCAGATTTCCAGGTGAAAAAGTCACATACTATGTTTTTCATAAATTTGAAGTGTGGTATACATGGATAAATCCTTTAGCAAAATACTCTGAATGAGAATGTCATGTCAATGCATTGGGTATTGAACATAACTACTACTGACGTGATTATCAAGTATGGCTACAGGTCAGAGTATATATCAGTGGTAGATTAGTAGTTCTACACCTTTTTCCCTCGAATGCTATCTGATTTCCATAACTAAGAATCACCTAGCTTTAGAAAAATCCAATATATCAAAAAAACATTTATAATTACAAGACAGCAGAAACCAAATTACATGCCATTACAAAACACCAAAAAAGATTTTACAAAAACAAAATAAAAGGTTAGTGAGATGGCTGCAGTAGTTCTGTGGGAGGTTAAATCTTTGTTGGCTTGACCAGATTTGGTAGCACTTCAAAATCTGGTGCATACCACTAGTGGTCCAGTTATCAGAGGTTGAGAACCACGGGTATAGATAAATCACTTATATTACATCTTATATTGTTTCAGGTACTGGATATAAATGTAACTTCGCAAACAGCTATTGCCTGACATTTGCCACCGAATTAACTATTTGTACCGTTAAGAAAATCAGAGACAAAATAACTAATTTTGAAAATGACTGCACTTCAATAATCCCATGGAATAAAGCAGGAGGAAGTCCATACAAGATATTGTACAATGCAGGAAACTATGCTGGATATACAAAGTATTTCAATATGCAATATCTTCTAATAGATTGCAGAGACCAGACAACATCTGCAGAATCAAGTGAGTATGAAAGAATGTTACACAGTATCTACAAAACTTCAAGTGGATCAAGCGCAGTTTATCTCCTGTGTCTTTAAGAGGTGACCATAGGGATACAAAGAAGTGGACAGGTGATTATTATTGTATGTGTTCAGTCCCCTAAAACATTTAAAATGCATATGTTGTTGCTACATTTTAGCAAGAGTAACAACAAAACAAACCCCATCAAGAGAAATATCAACACCTGAATACCTGTCAAATGAAAGATACGAAACAACTACTGTTGGAGCAAACGATTTTCCAAGTATGTAGAATGAAAATGAATTTTTTTATCTAAATAATACCAAAGTATCTTGTTAGCTAAAACGGTGAAAGCATTGGAAATAACTGTCAGAGTCACAAATGTCAAATGAGCCACTACTCGGATACCCTAAGAAAAGAGTTGCCATCAAAGGAAAATTTATCTCAGGCTCTATATTTTGAGGTGTTTCCCTGGCATGAAGAATGCAACAGCCCACTAACCGTAAAAATATACAACTATAATTTAAAACCATAATTTAAGGTATATGATCTTAACATTGGCTCATTACATTTTATCAGAATAAAGTTAAATAAAACATAAAGTGAAAATCAGAATATTAATTTAATTACAGGAACCACTTATGCACAACAAAACAAATCAGAAACAACAACTATCATTGCACAGTGTAGTTCAGGATCCCTCGTCACAGCAGGAGTACTGGGGGCAGCAATAGGATTGGTTGTGGGAATAATGATTGGTGTGATGTCTGCTTGTATGGTGCAGAGGTACGTTTGATTATTCTTTTGAGAGGGCACTCGTGAACTTTTCGCAGTGGTCAGCTGTAAAGTTACTATGTATTGGACATTTAAGAAGACATTTTAGAACTGTTTGTAGCAGTGGGCTACTTTCAAGAACTATGACACCACTTACAATTCTATGATAAAAAATTGTCTTTTGTTCACAATGTAATCAGAATGTTCTATAAACTAACACTTGATCCTCAGTGCATCAGAATGGCTAGAAAAACATTCCTGTGCATTCCTGTCCGATGCCACCTGAGGGCAATGACTGTTACACAGCAACATATTTTGTTGAAATTTGGTGGCCAACTCATTTATTTGTTCGTTCATAGTATGGCAACAATATTATGTTTTGGTTGAGCTGCTAAACAATCCCTTCGAAAATGTCTGGCTTACCGGTATCTTAAACTTTCTTAGTAAAGAAGATTATAAACATATAGATTATTTACAATAATTTCGTTGTCTTATAATACAGACATCGCAACAAGACCCAGATTGAAAATAAAGATTCAACAGAACTGCAAGTCACCAAGCAAAGATTAGCTGTGCGAAAACGAACAACATATGAAAACTATGCACCAACAGCAGACGAAAGTGGATATGAAGTTCCGATTCAAGTTGATACCAAGAATGAAAGTCAATATGAGATTATTAAAAGTGAAAAAAAAGAAAATCCCTATGATAATTAGTTTACAACATCAAACAAAAATATAACATAACAAAAGCCCAACCAAGTTGATCTAAATAAGTTGCATTGATAAATTGACTGGGGCTTTGACTGTTATTTTAAACGAAACAAGCTCTTGCTTTGCCATTTGATTTTGAAATCAATGGACAAACTTTTCTCCAGAAAACGATTATTCATTCACCAGTTGAGCTTATCAAATAGAACTACCTGGTGGCATCCAATCGCTAACGATTAGTCATTTTCCAAAATATTTTGTTATTTTGTGCTGTTTCTGTTAATTTCGATACGATAAGCTAATAAAAGATATCAAAACTTGTTGAAGATGCAAAAATTTTTGGTATATTTTATAGAAATTGCGCCATTAGTTCCTGAAACAACTAAAAATAAAAATTGAAAAAAAAAACATAAGAAAAAATATTCGATCGACACAATTCAAGTTATTACACCCCGGGCTGAATGGTGAGCATGATCTCATTGGCCAGTATTCAAAACTGAAGTCAATATCTAAGACTCAAATTTGTTATGAATACAGCATCATATCTTTCTCTTGTTCATGATAATATGCATATATTTGATTAACACACATATTTTTTTAAATTGTTTTATCTGCCTTTTACCTTTGAAACCTGAACTAAATGCATGGAAACTTTATGAAAGTAATATATGGGGAATATTTCCACAATATATTGACTATAAAGAGGGGCAAGAAGCATCAAATATAGGTTTAAAGAAAATCATGAACTCATTATTCATAGAAAACAATGTAAAAGTACCCTGGCCTTTGGATTATAATAAAAAAGTGGAGGATGCATTGTTGATTTAATTCTGGAAATTTTGAACCACTGTAGAAATTGAAAAGGCAACTAAATGCAAACAAATTGGTGGATAGTTTTATCATCGTCCAGGGCAGACATGACGCACTATACCATCCTAAAGTGGATGTGGAACAATGCAAACATTTTATGGTTTAAAGCGTACTTTTCCATGTAAAGTAGTAGTTACTTTGTGCCTTTTGAATGCTGAATTCGATTTTTCAATAAAAATCATAATTTGAGCATTTTTTTATATGCTGTGGATAAACCAGAGCAGAAGGGTAAAAAGATAAATGTACTATGCAATTCTAGTTCAATTTGATGTGTTTTTATTAAAATTTTAAAACAATGCTCAGTATGAATATGGATTTTAGTATTTCTGACATGAACCACACATGGACTGGTTTCGAAAAACTTAATTGATTAATGATTAATACTTAATAAAACTTGTGTATGAGATTTTTCAAACATATATTCTGCTGCTGCATTTTTATTGTACCATTTTATTGTTATATTCTGCTTTTAACAGGATTTTTTTGAAGAAGAAGAATTTTTGCTAATATTCCATAAAGGACCTTAACGAAAATATAATCAACACACGAATGTCTGGTTGGTCTATTTGAGAGGAATTTTCAGAGCATGAGGGAACCGTAGCGAACCCGTACCCAATCTCTCAGGGCAGTAGTAGCTCAATATATTTTATCATAAATTAACTGATCTAGAGAGATATTTTTTACTCAAGATGAGAAGGGGTAGATATAACTTGGCTACGCATAATGCCCACTATATTCCATATATAGCTCTAATAAAATGATGGTTAGGGGTGGGATTGAGGTAAGGGTTGACAGGACGGGGACAAGAATATGTCTGCTAATTCTATGGCTTGGCTTAAAAAAATATATCGCCAAAAAAATATGCCCCCTAATTTGGCAGATAGAGTCCACAAGGTCGACCAACACGTTAATGTTTGACGTACACAGCCATTTTATTAGAGTTATAGCCCATTCAGTAGAGTATTTTCCTAAATTTTCTTTTTATGAAACCCTTTATCTCCGGGTGTCTGAGTAGCAATATTTGCTGAATTTTCCTTCTGACGAAACCCGTTTTCTTCGGGTGTCTGAGAAGCTCTATTTTGCTAAATTTGCTTATTATGAAACCCTTTTCTTCGGGTGTCTGAGTAGCAATATTTTGCTAAATATGCTTTTATGAAACCATTTTTCTTTGGGTGTCTCAGAAGCAGTATTTTGCTAAATTTGCTTATTATGGAACCCTTTTTCTTCAGGTATCTTAGTAGCAGTATTTTGCTACCTTTGCTTTTTATGAAACCGTTTTCTTTGAGTGTCTGAATAGCAGTGTTTTGCTAAATTTGCCTTTTATGAAACACTTTTTCTTCGGGTGTCTGAGAAGCTCTATTTTGCTACCTTTGCTTATTATGAAACCCTTTTCTTCGGGTGTCTGAGTAGCATTATTTTGCTAAATTTTCCTTCTTACAAAATCCCTTTTCTTCGGGTGTCTGAGAAGCAGTATTTTGCTAAATATGCTTTTATGAAACCATTTTTCTTCGGGTGTCTTAGTAGCAGTATTTTGCTACCTTTGCTTTTCATGAAACCTTTTTCTTTGAGTGTCTGAATAGCAGTATTTTGCTAAATTTGCCTATCATGAAACCATTTTTCTTCGGGTGCCTCAGAAACAGTATTTTGCTACCTTTGCTTTTTATGAAACCTGCTTCTTTAAGTGTCTGAGTAGCAGTATTTTGCTTAATTTTTTATCTCATCATACCCTTTTTCTTCGGGCGTGTGAGTAGCATTATTTTGCTAAATTTTCTTCTAATGAAACCCTTATTCTTCGGGTGACTGAGTAGCTCTATTTTGCTAAATATGCTTTTATGAAACCCTTTTTCTTCGAGTTCCTCGGTGGCTATATTTTGCTAAATTTGCTTTATAAAAAAATATTTTGTTCGGGTAGCTGACATTCTGGTAGTCTACTGTGGCTGATGCTTGTTTAAATGAAAAATCTTTCCAAATGTAGCAATAAAATTTAGAATGACAAACATCAAAACAAAAAATTCATTGATGGTGGTCGTGATTCTGGTGCACAATAAGAGTAATTTAAAAAAATAAAAAAGTAAAACAATTTTACAATCACTGGCTAATTAGAGGCTGATGCCGGTGGAATATCAATCAGCTGTTCTGCTACTCACGTTAAGGAAATAAAAGAAAGGATTCCACCGAGAGAAAAATTTGTAAATGGGGAATATTTCACGATATATATTTGAGCAGCGTTGATGGTTATGAATATTTTTCATCCATTCAAAAAAAATGATATGAACATTCCACATACTCAGAGAAAAACAAATAATCATGTTTGATCGAATGTTTTATGTAAGCATTTAAACACAAGTGTCAAACGTTTTAATTTTTGAGGATTTTTTCAATTCCGGTAGCAAAATCATGACTTTATAATTAGTTTGAGAATATGTCATGCCAATCTGAAACCGATTGCGCCTTCGTTACTACTTAATTACGAGCTATGATGAAGATTATAAAAGAATATTTTTAATTACACCATAACCCTGGCCACTTTTGTCAAGTAAGAGCTACAGCATTTAAATCAGCACTTAAAAGGCAGGAGGTATTAATAGTCTTGACAAAACAATAGTCAGAGAATAACCAATGGGCCAATAAAAATTTCAATTATAAGCTAATTATTATTACAAGACTGTTGAATACAGAAAAGGTAAATTAGTAAATCGAAATATATATTTTGACGCATCATGTTCTTACTCATCACCGTGAAAAAAGTGGAAGTAAATTTTTAATGTTCTTGCTGAATATTAGGTACACTCATTGCATTTTTATTGTATTATTTTCTAACGACAGCAATTTCCTTCTTGTGTTCAGGTATCAGTGGCAACCAAAGCTAACTTACATACAATGACTCATTATTACATGGAATGTCTACGGAAAAACAACACCAGTTTTGCTATAAATAAATTGGTGAAACGAAACTGATGACAGCAATTACTCATATAAACAATACTAGCAAAGGTATAACAATGTTATAAGGAAGTAAGAAAAGTACCATACAGCAGGATCTGATATAACACAGCAATATCAATATCACATTTTTAAAATTCGTCTAAATAAGTGTGACTTTCGTCAGGCGAATCGTTACAGAATTAAAAATGTGTAAATATTCAGTACCCCTCTGCAAACACAAAGGCATAGGAGAAGGATAAGTAGTTCAACGGCCTCGGAGTAATCGCATCAATATTGTGATTTTTTTAATGTATTGCTCAGCAACCATCACTAACAGAAGAAAGTTCAGAAAAGTTAAATTTTGAGACATCAGATATGGGAAATAAGAGCATATTCAGCATAGTTCGTTCATTGTGTAATGGAATTAGTAATTGTGTAAATTTTGAAATTTAAAGTTTGAAGCAGGATATGTATTGTGGCCGAACTAATTTTTCATCTATGTCTTAGAAATGAAGACTAAAAAATCTTAGTTCCTTGATAAAACACTTGTTGCTTATAGTGTTAGTCTACTTTTCGTTTGAATAATAGCAAATTTAAACGCACTATGTACAAAGATGGTCAGCCAAGCATGATGATCAAATGGGTTCTTATACAGATATTAGGTGAGTTATGATATCTTTTATGCTCGTTCAAAAACACACATTCTTTATAGAAATCTGCAAGAAACCATTAAACGTTTTCATCTAATTGCTAACTCAAAAATTTGACTTTGTCAAGCATGTGCCACAGATGGAACGCGCCTCATGGGCCCAAATCATCAGTATACCATACTTAACAAGATATGTTTTTGGCTGTGCGTGTTTTTATTATTCTGGCAAACTAATCCCGGCACACCACTCAACCCTGTAATAACCTGGGTAGGTTCCACTGAACAAGGAAGATATATCTTTCTTTATTGAAATTCGCTCTAAGGCCGGAAGCAGTGCTTAAAAGGCACCAACCTGCAGCTACTTTTTTTTTTTTTTTTTATAGCCACTTCTTAGAGTGGATCACCCTGTCCAATGCCCTGCAACAGCGGCCACTTATAGACGGACAGGGTTACAATTACTGGAAAGATATCATCTTTTCCTGTTCGGCTTAGCCTACCCAAGTTATTACACCCTGGGTTGAGTGGTGGGCATGGATAAGCGAGACGGACTCGCCGGGGCTCGAACTTAATCTCAAAGAGCTACTACAAGATATAGCAACTGCACCACTCTAAGCGAAAACATCCCAAACAGAATAGAGAGGTTATGGTAAAGTGCAGGTAGTGGTATCTGCCCTGGGTAATTGAGAACCATCTACCACTTTTTAATCATCTTCCAAACAACACTAATTCTGTTTGCTCACATCATAAGAATAAATAGACGATAACATGAAACCATAATCGATAAAAAAAAACTCCAATCAGTCTCAAATGCAATTACTCTATGATATATTCTGACCCAGAACAAACTGGTGGGAATTCTTAAAATATATATATACAATATATTAAAGTCAATTGAAATTTTTCCATTTGCTAATACTTTGCTCAAACATGTTTTTGCACACTTGAGCCACTGATTTATTGCGTCACAAAGGTGCATTTCATTTTGCGGCTCATTCTGGACAACAAAAAAATTTTTAATTGAGAAAATGACCATGAAACCATTAGGGATGGACAGAGTCCAACTAAAATCAAGACTCAAGTACAATTCCCCTGCTTTGTGAAGCTTGCCTGAGAAGGCTCTGCCAAGGTATATGGCAGATTTGTTGGTCTAAAGTTTAATCAATGGCATCCATGGCATTCTATGCTTATAAATTACCAAATACCAGCGTGTTGTTAGAGTATGGCGTATGTTTGGAGTAGCCTGGTTCATAAAAGTTACAGTGCGTTTATGTAAATAATATGAACATAATATGTCATAGAGTCGAAAAGAACACTGTGCACTCCTGTACACTGTGTACACTGTACAGAATGCTAGATTTTGGAGGTGTTTGAACTGGGGTATTTTTCTATTAAACTAGTCGCTGAGTAGAAGTCCAAAAAATTGGTCGGACTCGACCTGAATATGAATCCAATAACTAGTTCATCCCTACAGGTCATGTCAAATCACTCAAAAGTAAGACTGTCCAAAATATTCGATTGGATTCATGATTTGAGAAGCATATATTTCTATAAAACAGATGTTACTTTTGGTGTCTGGTTTCAATTTCTGAGAAATTATCTTAGTTTGTTTATTATAATAATGCTGATTCGAATTTTTGATTTAGTTCCGAAAATTATTTAATTCGATTATGAATTCAACATACATTCAATTTTTGGCCACCCGTAGTCAGAAGATATCCCCAGTCGCATAGTTTGAAATGTTCACATACTAGTATTAATCATAGTGATTGCTAGTCCCCCTGGAGTCAGAGTGTCCATTATAAGAGTGAACAGGTATGACCATCAAGAGCTCAGTTTTATAAATTTTTTTTCCTTTATCTTATCAAAATTCGCTCCAAGCAAGGTTGCACGAGAAGTATCATACATGGAAGTCTCCTGAAATCACTAATGTGCAGAGAGCTACATAAATGCAGGAATGAAGATTAAAGAATCTTCATTCCGAAATATATTTATTGACAGAAGTTTTAAAACCGTCTTATATTGTCTGTTGAAAACAACAGCAACCAAATGAAAATGTTTCGGATTTAAAGAAATTGAAAAATTACTAGGATGTGTTCGTTAGTTACAAAACAGCCTCATCAAATCATCTCACCAAAGTTTACAAATGACCGAGATTCAATACTGTTCAGATAAAGCCTGTGAAAATCTAAAATGGACTAATGGATATTTCTTTCCAACAGTGCATTGCATCAATACAAATGAAGCAGAAATCTGCAACTGCTTTCCCACTGAACTTGGTACTCAGAGAAAAAACATCACATATGGATCAAGTGATGAATTTAAATGCAGGTGTCAATGGACAATACCAACAAGTGTGAGTACAGATGATAAAACAGCAGTTGTTCTGTTGTTACAAAATGCTTCCTTTTCGAAGGACAGATTTCATTGGCACTCGCGTTTTACTGGTGGTATCCGATTTCCAGGTAAGGAAAATTATTTCATGCGTTGTAAGCCCTTGACTCTTAGGTGTATATTTTATTTAAATATTATTCCATCCAGGTACACGTAGATATGAATCCGATTTCCCACCCAACTACTGTCTTGCATACGCAACTAATTCAACAATTTGTAACATCGACAAAATCAAGGAAAAAATAGGAAAAACGTCAAATCACACTTGTAATACATTAACAACATGGGATAAAGTGAGGAGACGTCAACAGGAAATATTATACAGAAGCGGTTACTTTGGTGAATATAACATTTTTTTCACCATACAATATCTTCCTATAGATTGCCGGCCGTCTACAACCACTGAAAAATCAAGTAAGATAGGTATCGATTTTCATTGCAGTATTGATGGCTTTGACCCTTTTCTAGTACGGCTGCTACCAGACACTTTTGAGGTTGCAACTGAGCATTCCCCAAGTATTGTGTGTTCGCAATGTCAAGAATAATGTTAGCAAAGCTGGAATCCGAAATCTTTATCCTGTGATGAAGCATACCAATTAGGTAGTAAAACCATCACACACAAAAATTATAAAATTCTTATCAATTTTATTATCATTTAGTCACCCAACAAAGCTCAGCGGCCAGCATGTTTGCTAATGAGAAGAATGGTTTATCGATCCCAACTGCCAGTAAGTACAAAAATGGTTTTTGGAATTGCAGCTTCAGTAAATCAACTTGAATGAAGCACTGTGCCACATTCCACATATTGAAAACATTAATGAGACATTTGGAAAGTATTCGTAATCATTATGAAATGAAAAAGTTTTTTATTTCCATTTTACCAATCTTTCAACATGCATTCATTCTCTTATGAGGTTTAGCACAACAACACAAATGCAATGACTCGACAATTCGTATATTTTGTGAAAGCACCGCTCATGTTGGATTTTATTTATTTGTGGGTGAATACGTTGAAGAAATTATCTTGTGATATAAACCTCATGCGATGGTTTCGCCTGTCATCCTCATTTCCTATTTGACAATCCCTGATTCACAAGCAGTACTCCACAATACTTGAACATGAGTTCTTAAATCTGAGAAACCATATTATGCAACAATGGTATGTGAATAGGGGTGGCTAAAATCGAACATCTTCTGATTTCAGAATCGAATCGTATCTTCGAATATATATATATATATATAGAATCGAATATATACATATTTTGATTCCATTGATTTCGTATAGCAAAAAATCGAATAATTTATGAATTCGTGAATCATGAATCTACTGAATATTTTGAACAGTACTATAATGTGAATAGACTTTATTGGATACATGTTTTGATTTCAACTTCAGTCAGAAAACTTAACAAAAAAAAATTTCACAGATACTACAATGGCAAAAATCTTGAAAACGGCAGAATCTCAGAAATTAGATAGTCTGAGCTCAACTATCACTGGAATACTGGGAGCAGTAATAGGACTGGTTGTGGGAATAATAATTGGTGTTTTGTTCATGTATATGATACAGAGGTTGGTATAAAAAAATGTTGAGCTGGGAATTAGGATCCGAGTATATTGCAGACTTAAAAACTGCAACTAAACACCCTAGAAAAAGACAGTATTCACATGAAAATTGCCCAAAAGATCATATTCCAACTTACATTTAATTGTATCGAAGTTCACTCCAAGCAATACTGTTAGTATCCAGGAGGAACAAGCTAACAACCAGTTAATGGCAAAGAGCTACATAATGTAGTTCTGAGCAGCTGCACTCTAAGTAGAGAACATCCCAGAGAGAACTGAGCAGCTTTAGGTAAAGTGCATAAATGGTATCTACCCTAGTATATTGTAAACCGCTTACAACATGTTTCTTCCCTTTTACCCATCTTTTATAACATGTAGGAGATAAATTAGGACAATTCAATCCTGAACTTATAGGCAGAGCGCACCCAATGAAATCAAATGGCTATTCTTGATGTCTGGCGATCAGAAATTGTGCAAAGTGCTTGGGAATTATTGAAGTTGCTATGGGATATCGGTGTTGATAGTTTTTAAGCTTTTTTAATCCACCAGAAAAAAATGACGATTATATACTAGAAGAGTATAATTTTACAGCAATAACCCCAGCATGAATGCCCCATTTTTGAAGAAATTTTCTTCCCCAATAAAAGGTCATTTTTAATTCAACATACCACTTACTATATCTGTTGCTCTATTTGATTCAGATATCGCAACAAGGGAAAAACTGAAAGTAAAGATTCTACAGAACTGGAAGTCACCAACCAAAGATCTACTGAGGGAACAAACTACGAAAACTACGCGCATCAGATGACAGACGAAAATGGATATGAAGTTCCGATTCAAGTTTATAACAAGAATGAATATGAGTCAATATGAGGATATATAACAGTTGCTGAAACTCTACCAGTCTGCCTGGTACAATATGCCATGTAGGTTTGTGGTCAAAAATATCATTTTGTTATGTATGAGCTGCAGATGGACCGCGTCTCTTTGACGTGATCCATCTGTGGCTCATGCTTGACAAAAAATGATTTGGCAAGGGCACCTTTAAACATTGCATCTATGCAAGGGTCAATTTTCATGAATGCATATGTACCAGGTTTAGCCATACTTTTGATGCAGGTTTCAAAGACACATGCGTTTCAAAGACCGAATACAAACAGATGGTTTTTGAGTTGACATCACAGTTAAAAAGAATTCAGTATTGTTACCAAAATTTGTAAAAATTCTCTATACCATTACTTAAAAAAATCTTCGATACTGTAGATACTGTACTGAATACATCGACACATCCATAACCAGAAGCTAATTCATTTAATGAAAAGGTTATTGCACTTGGTTCCCCGGTTTGAGTTACCTCGCCGGTAATATTTGATGATCATCCTTAATTGATGCATCAAAAATACCCACAATTTTACTTTGTCGAATTCAAAAACTTATAAATCATGATTTGCTTGCCATCACCATAGCTGTGGAGGCTGTCGAATTTTGACTATTTTTTCAAATGAGATAAAATGATAAGATGATCTGATAAAATGATTTCCAATCTTTTTGAATATTATTCAATACAGAAAAAAAAATAACTCCCGATGAATTTAAGACACCATTCTGTTTTATTTAGCATTACAAAAACAAAAAAGCACATCTATTGTTTAAATTCGAGCAACACTGAACAAGAACAAAATAACTGTATATTTGTTTGACAACTGGGCACAATAAAATTGGCAGAAAGTTATCAAAAAAATCACCAAATAGCCAAATAATTTTAAAATGTTTGCTCTCAAGGTCCGTAGATGATAGAACTTCACATATGCAACGCAATACGAGTCTATTAGAATCACAACATGTTTTTAAAAAATGCTTTGAATCAATTAAAATTAACATTGATTCAGTAGATTCGACTTCAATTTCTAAACTTTCATCACTAGATTCAACTAAGACTGTGTGGAATCCACACCACCCCGGTCAAAAAAACATGAATTATGGAAAATTGTATTCAAACAATATGTCCATAATCTTTCCAAGCATTAATTAAGATATGTTTCATAGTTGGAAATTTCTTTATTGTTAATTCTGAGCGAAGTGGCACCAAAATCTAAATTTTAGTAACAATTTGCCAACTTACTGATAATTTGCCAAATTACAATCTATTCAAAATTGATATTTTAGGAATCTAGGAGAATACTATAGATACATATATATATTGATTTTTGTAGCCACTTCTTAGAGTGGATCACCTTAACTAAAGTTATGACACCCTGGATTGAGTGGTGGTCATGGATTGACAGCCGGGACATGCCGGGACTCAAACCCGATATCTTCAACCTGCGATGCCAACATGATACCACAAATCTGATTGCCAATAATTATTTTTGTTAATACTTTATAATGCTGAGGATTCAGATATAATTGTTATTGTAAACAAAATAAATTTTATTGTAGCTAAATAAATTTGTTAAAAATACATGAGATATTCATTATCTACATTCATGATCTAGATACCACTCACTGCACTTTACTATAATGTTTCAGTCCCTATGTTTTCCACATGGGGTGCAGTGGCTGGTACTTCAATTTGTAATAGTTCCTACCACTCATATTCTTTACCCTTAGTTGACTCATTTTTTGAGCCCTGCCTCTGGCCTTGCTTAGCGCGAACTTAAATAAAAAAAGACTTCCAAGAGCATGAGCTGTTACTACACTTTGAAGTAACTCTTTGCTTTATATGTGAAAGTTGGTTTGTATCTTTTTGAAAAAGTTCAATAAAAAAGGGTTTTGTGGAACTCAGAAAATAATACTTGAAGTCTCATGGTATAAAATGCTTAATAAAGAGCAACAATTCAAACATCCATTAGGCCTGTTATTGATTATTATCAGTATATTCTGCACTGTTTCTCTCCTTTATTGTTTGATGTTTCTCCTTATCTTTGCATTTATTTTTAAATAAGATTTTTACTATGTAATTCACTTTATTCTTCAGGGACGCTCTACTGTTTTTTTTCTATTTTCGTTTTCAATCATTTTCCAGCAAAAAGTGACATCACGAAATTATGAATATAGGGAGTCTTTAAAAATTCTTTGTTTCAACAAGAAATGCCTATGTTTACTAGTGAAATGTGAATTCCAGCTGTTGGTATATTTTAAGCAGAGAAACGTATTTGTGATGCTAAATATCTATACTATGCAACAGTAAAAACAGAATTGTGGATAAAACAAAGGTCAATTGCGAATAAAAAGGAACATGTTTAAACCTCTGGAGTCAATCTTCCAGTTTGTGCCATGGGCAGCATTGTTGTAACTTTTTTACTTTACTTTTATTTTTAGTTCTAAGATGTCAACAGAATTCTAATGATGATTTATGTAGTAAATAAAATGCTAAATGTTCAACCAGTGTGCTTTGATTTACAGGAGTTTAGTTAGCGATAACCGACAACCGACTAAACCTGCTCATTCTATGATCACAAAACCCCAAGATTAAACTGAGATAAAATTTGAATTGTGATAAATAGCTATGTGTTGGTGACTTATGAATAACTAGCCCTAGAAAGCCCAATAAATATCTACTTTAGAAAAAAATACATGAGCAATAATATTCTCTTTTTCTATTGGTGTGAATCTTTTTGTAAAAAATAGTGGGGCTCACACAGACTGGCAGAATGTCAGCAATTTTGCTACCCAGACACCCGAAGAAAATAGGCTCCATCAGAAAGAAAATCATCAACTGGACAATATTTCGAGATATATCGCTATCTTTTGCTAGAAGATTAAAATATCTCTTTTGTCTCCATGTGTCTGGCAGCAACCAATTGTAGAAAAAGGTTCAAAATCATCAACACAGCTATGAAATAGAAGTGTTGATGGTTTTGAGGCTTTTTTGGTCATCAAAAGAAAACCAGATTAAGTCATCCAGGGCTAGAATTCCAGGAAATTTCAATGCAAGTACGCCACTTTTTGGAGTTCTAGTTTTGAATTTGGTTGAATGACTGGTGAACGAAAAAAATGAAATAAAACACATTGCTATTTCCAAGAAAAACAGAGCCTAAAAAGGGTTCATTATTATTATGTAAGTGCACATATTTCAACAATACTTAAACTCAATCCAAAGGATGGAATTAAAGATTTCTATGCACAAGTGCCACCATACTATTGTGTTTATAAAACATGGAATGCACAGAAAAACTTCTGATACGTTTTGTTTAGTAAATTTTTTTTTCATCACTATGCTTACTATTAAAGCACTTTAATGTACGTTCAGTGTGCTGGAGGCTATTAACAATATTTAAAGCAATTTTAAAGAAAGAGAAAAAAAAATTTCAAACATGTACTTGGTCTCATTTATGAAAAAATATGCTATTTTTAATGAGTATTTGAGGACTATCATGAAGGTCTTTGTGTGAGAGTGGAGTAGAGTAAGACACTCGTACTCTTGTATTCTTTGCACACCTGCAATCCAACAGTTTAAATACGAACATCTGAAATTGTCTCCAATTTTACGACATAAACTCTAGCCTACACCAAGATTTAGCCAAAGTTGTTTTGGCGTAAAATTGCTGAAAACATTCTAGATAATTCTAGATTTGAGTGAGAGTGGAGTAGAGTAGGACGCACGTACTCTTGTGTTCTTTGCACACCTGCAATCCAACGATTTAGATACAAATATCTGATATTTTCGCCAATTTTATAACATAAATTCGAGCCTATAACAGGATTTAGCCAAAGTTGTTTTGGCGTAAAATTGCGTAAAAATTCTGGGTGATATACAATTGGGATATAAGCATAGCTAACCATGAAAGCTTAAATGGTCTAATTTCACAAAAAAGTTTTATTTCGATTTAAAAAGCAATTTCGCATTTTATTGATATTTGTTCATTTGAACAAATCTGACTCCCAATCAGAAATATATTTGGCCAGGCATGAGTCACAGATGGTCCAGACCTAGTTGGACAACAGCTTTCTGACAGAACTAAGATTATACTAGTGGTCGATTACATACACATAGTATAGTGTAACTGGAAAAATGAAGTCACAATGATCAATTTTCACTAAGCAGTCTATTAAACAACACATTTAAACCTTAAAATTTAGATGCCAGCATGGTTACCACTAGGCTATTGTGAGTCATTGACTGCGAATAGCAGCATTACTTTTTAATCAAAAAAACAACAAAAAAATTCAATATTATAGGCAGAAGATATCGTAAGAAAACCTACACAATCCAAACCCTAATTGCTCATCTACATATTACAAATTCTCAGGAAATTTTATATCTCATTCACACATTTTTGTTCAAGTCCATAACAAAAAAACTACGGAAAATATAAGCACTCCAGTTCACAGCAAAAATAAAAACCTTCAGTGATATTTTTCCACATTTGTAGGAAACCTCCCTTTTTTCTTGAAGCCCGACTTTCAATTTGATCAACCTGATCCGCTAGATGGAAACATTTTCTCATAACACGCACACTTACATACACATATAAAAAAGACAGTAAAACAATCTCTGCAGTACTCAGCGTAGTAAAGAGAATTTAGAACAAAATTCAGTCAAAACTAAATATCCAAGCTTTAGTCCAAAAAATTGAAATATGAGTACCTCATCAACTTGAACACATTAAATAAAAAATTTAAAAGCGTGTTGCATATTGGCATCATATTGAACTTTGACTTCTATTCGCTAGTAAGGGAAAAAAAAGTAAAGCTTCACAAATGCTAAATCGGGTAATGCACCAAAATATAGGTAATCTTTGAAAATTTTAATGGCTTATTTGTTCAAAATCCACTGGAAAAAACGAATACGATTTGGTATTTGAGAAACGCTAAGCCACTAGTCTGTCCCGCCCTATTCACTGGCCGAGCGTATTACACCAAATAAGTGTATGTATCCCTTATGGTAACCATGTGTATGTAATATGATATTAAAACATACCAAGGTCTGGATCGATCTTCGGTTCTGATGAAATGTTCTGTAATATCTCTTCATGTTCTTCTTCTTGGCGTTTTATACCTGTATAAAAAACCATATAATGAATAAAATGTTCTGTAATATCTCTTCATGTTCTTCTTCTTGGCGTTTTATACCTGTATAAGAAAACCATATGATGAAAAAGGCCGCAGTGGTTCAAGGTGGCAGAATCCTGTTTTTCGTCGGTCGTCTCAAACATTCACATCATTTTCTTCGAATGGACGTAAACGGTTTCAAACCATCCGCACTGCTGTTTCAAAGCAGTATTGATGATTTTTTACCCTTTTCTACAGTTTGATTGCTACCAGACACTCAAAAAGAGATATTTAAATCTTCTAGTCACAGATATATATATCATAATTGCCCTGAATAACTTGCTAAATTTTCTTCTCATGGGAGCCATTCTCTTCGATTGTGTGAAAACTTTATTTTTAGACATCATAGAACTAGACATAATCACCGCCCAGAGTAGATATTCCTCACTACACTTAAATATAACAGGCTTATCAGTTTGGGACTTTTGGCTTAGAGCACAGTTAACTGTACTCACTGTAAACTACAAAAAATCCACGAATGTGACCAAAATATTGTGCACAGATTCTGCACACATTCAAATAAACGAGCTACGCATCTCTAATGCCCAAACAGGTATAAAATAATTATATATCAGAGAATTGTATGCTACCAATTGTGGTGACTGGAAAAAGTTTCAATTAACTACTAGAAACAGCTTGCTAATACTAATAATTACTATTCTGAGAGATATGTGAAATTAGTCTATTGATAAAATTTTAATAAAAACTTTTTCTCTGATTGAAAATCAACCTAAAATTTGCCGATATTGGTAACTGCCAAGTATCAACCATGCCTAGGGGAAAAACTTACAACAAACCTCTGAAATTTGACTAAAGAGTTGTGCACAGATTTTGCACACATTCAAATAAACGAGCTACGCATCTCTGATGCCTCAAGAGGTATAAAATAATTGTATATACTGATATTGTATGCTACCAATTGTGGTGACTAGAAAAATGGATATGGTTGAACAGATTGCTAATACTGATAATTACTATTTTGAGATATATGTGAAATCATCTACTGCTAAAATTTGAATTAAAACTTCCTGATAATTGTTTTTCTTATTGAAATTCAGCTTAAAAAGGCCAAAAGTAGCAATCCATGATAAAAAGCTGATAAAAACGCAGACATAAACAACAGTAAATTTCACACACTGCCAAGTAACAGCCATGACTAGAGAAATATCCCACTAAATATCTCCAAAACATGGCTTTTGCCATATTTAATTTTTTTTTTTTTTTTTTTTTTTTTTTTTTTTTTTTTTTTAATAAACAAGCCACGCACCTCTAACGCCTAGCAGGTTTAAAATAACTGTTTATACTAATACTGTATGCTACCACTTGTGGTGACCAGAAAAGTTTCAATTGACTACTAGAAATAGCTTAACAGATTGCTAATACTAATAATTACTCTTTCGAGATATATGTGAAAATAGTCTATTGGTAAAATTTGAATAACAACTTTCTGATAATTGTTTTTCCTATTGGAATTTACTTTAAAAAGGCCAAAAGTAGCATCTAAACAAAACAAAATAACGACCAATTCATGCCAAAAGGCTATTAAAAATGCAGAAACAGCAAACGCATTTAAGCAGAAAACATCTCAAACAGCACTGAACTGCTATAATATTGTTCAGTGAGTGCTATGAGTAAAGGAAAGACAAACTACCACTTCTTTAGTTTTCCTTTTTTGCCCCTTACTATATATATGAAAATACATCAGGTCAATTCCTTAGCCTATATCAAATGGATATAGATATAAAATTTTGTATTTATCAAATGTATTTTACTCCCTGCTGGGGCTTAAGAGTTGTCCTAATGTGAAAGTTGGGTAAGAGGAAACAAAAAAGTAGAAGATAAACCCAGGGCAGAAACCACTCACTGCACTTTACCATGGTGGTCCTGTTCAGTTTGGGATGTTTTCCTCTCAAAGTCCTGATACTCATAGACAGCATAT
>OZ023151.1:16760521-16875451 GCA_963675895.2 Styela plicata | reverse complement strand
ATACAAAATTTCATATCTATATCCATTAGATATTGGGCTAAGGAATTGACCGGATGTATTTTCATATATATAGTAAGGGGCAAAAAAGGAAAACTAAAGAAGTGGTAGTTTGTCTTTCCTCTACTCCTAGCACTCACTGAACAATATTATAGCAGTTCAGTGCTGTTTGAAATGTTTTCTGCTTAAATGCGTTTGCTGTTTCTGCATTTTTAATAGCCTTTTGGCATGAATTGGTCGTTATTTTGTTTTGTTTAGATGCTACTTTTGGCCTTTTTAAGGTAAATTCCAATAGGAAAAACAATTATCAGAGAGTTTTTATTCAAATTTTACCAATAGACTATTTTCACATATATCTCGAAAGAGTAATTATTAGTATTAGCAATCTGTTAAGCTATTTCTAGTAGTCAATTGAAACTTTTTTGGTCACCACAAGTGGTAGCATACAGTATTATTATAAACAGCTATTTTATACTCGTTAGGCATTGGAGATGCGTGGCTCGTTTTTTTAAGTGCGTGCGAAAGCCATGTTTGGGAGGTTTTTAGTAGGATATTGCCGTAGTTGCCGCTTATACTTGGCACTGTGTGAAGTTTACTGTTGTCTATGTCTGTGTTTTTATCAGCTTTTTAGCATGAATTGCTATTTTTGGTCTTTTTAAGCTGAATTTCAATAAGAAAAACAATTATCAGGAAGTTTTAATTCAAATTTTAGCAGTGGATGATTTCACATATATCTCAAAATAGTAATTATCAGTATTAGCAATCTGTTATCATATCTTTTTTTCTAGTCACCACAATTGGTAGCATACAATATCAGTATATACAATTATTTTATACCTCTTAAGGCATCAGAGATGCGTAGCTCGTTTATTTGAATGTGTGCAAAATCTGTGCACAACACTTTAGTCAAATTTCAGAGGTTTGTGGTAAGTTTTTGCCCTGGGCATGCTTGATACTTGGCAGGGTCCAATATCAGCAAGTGTTAGGCTGGTTTTCAATCAGAAAAAAAGTTTTTATTAAAATTTTATCAATAGACTAATTTCACATATCTCTCAGAATAGTAATCATTGGTATTAGCAAGCTGTTTCTAGTAGTTAATTGAAACTTTTTCCAGTCACCACAATTGGTAGCATACAATACTATGATATATAATTATTTTATACCTGTTTGGGCATTAGAGATGCGTAGCTCGTTTATTTGAATGTGTGCAGGATCTGTGCACAATATTTTGGTCACATTTGTGGATGTTTGGTAGCTTTTGCTCTGGTTGTCACTGACATTTGTTTGTGAAGATGTAAAATTTACTATTGCCTGCTATTTTAGAATTGCACTTAGCCTGCTATTTTAGAATCGCTTCTTTGAAATGATACAATGCAGTCAACTGTGCTCTAAGCCAAAAAGTCCCAAACTGATATGCCTGTTATATTTAAGTGTAGTGAGTAATATCTGCTCTGGGCGGTGATTATGTCTAGTCCTATGATGTCTAAAAATAAAGTGTTCACACAATCGAAGAAAATGGCTCCCATGAGAAGAAAATTTAGCAAGTTATTTAGGACAATTATGATATATATATCTGTGACTAGAAGATTTAAATATTTCTTTTTGAGTGTCTGGTAGCAATCAAACTGTAGAAAAGGGTTAATAATCATCAATACTGCTTTGAAATAGCAGTGCGGATGGTTTGAAACCGTTTATGTCCATTCGAAGAAAATGATGTGAATGTTTAAGACGACCGACGAAAAACTGCCACTGCCACCTTGAACCACTGCGGCCTTTTTCATCATATGGTTTTCTTATACAGGTATAAAACGCCAAGAAGAAGAACATGAAGAGATATTACAGAACATTTCATCAGAACCGAAGATTGATCCAGACCTTGGTATGTTTTAATATCATATTACATACACATGGTTACCATAAGGGATTCACTTATTTGGTGTAATCCGCTCGGCCAGTGAATAGGGCGGGACAGACTAGTGGCTTAGCGTTTCTCAAATACTAAATCGTATTCGTTTTTTCTAGTGGATTTTGAACAAATAAGCCATTAAAATTTTCAACGATTACCTATATTTTGGTGCATTACCCGATTTAGCATTTGTGAAGCTTTACTTGTTTTCCCTTACTAGCGAATAGAAGTCAAAGTTCAATATGATGCCAATATGCAACACGCTTTTAAATTTTTTATTTAATATGTTCAAGTTAATGAGGTACTCATATTTCAATTTTTTGGACTAAAGCTTGGATATTTAGTTTTGACTGAATTTTGTTCTAAATTCTCTTTACTACGCTGAGTACTGCAGAGATTGTTTTACTGTCTTTTTTATATGTGTATGTAAGTGTGCGTGTTATGAGAAAATGTTTCCATCTAGCGGATCAGGTTGATCAAATTGAAAGTCGGGCTTCAAGAAAAAAGGGAGGTTTTCCTACAAATGTGGAAAAATATCACTGAAGGTTTTTATTTTTGCTGTGAACTGGAGTGCTTAGATTTTCCGTAGTTTTTTTTTGTTATGGACTTGAACAAAAATGTGTGAATGAGATATAAAATTTCCTGAGAATTTGTAATATGTAGATGAGCAATTAGGGTTTGGATTGTGTAGGTTTTCTTACGATATCTTCTGCCTATAATATTGAATTTTTTTTGTTGTTTTTTTTGATTAAAAAAATGTAATGCTGCTATTCGCAGTCAATGACTCACAATAGCCTAGTGGTAACCATGCTGGCATCTAAATTTTAAGGTTTAAATGTGTTGTTTAATAGACTGCTTAGTGAAAATTGGTCATTGTGACTTCATTTTTCCAGTTACACTATACTATGTGTATGTAATCGACCACTAGTATAATCTTAGTTCTGTCAGAAAGCTGTTGTCCAACTAGGTCTGGACCATCTGTGACTCATGCCTGGCCAAATATATTTCTGATTGGGAGTCAGATTTGTTCAAATGAACAAATATCAATAAAATGCGAAATTGCTTTTTAAATCGAAATAAAACTTTTTTGTGAAATTAGACCATTTAAGCTTTCATGGTTAGCTATGCTTATATCCCAATTGTATATCACCCAGAATTTTTAAGCAATTTTACGCCAAAACAACTTTGGCTAAATCCTGTTATAGGCTAGAATTTATGTTATAAAATTGGCGAAAATATCAGATATTTGTATCTAAATCGTTGGATTGCAGGTGTGCAAAGAACACAAGAGTACGTGCGTCTTACTCTACTCCACTCTCACACAAATCTAGAATCATCTAGAATGTTTTCAGCAATTTTACGCCAAAACAACTTTGGCTAAATCTTGGTGTAGGCTAGAGTTTATGTCGTAAAATTGGAGACGATTTCAGATATTTGTATTTAAACCGTTGGATTGCAGGTGTGCAAAGAACAGAAAATGATTATGTGCGTCTTACTCTACTTCACTCTCACACAAAGACCTTCATGATAGTCCTCAAATACTCATTAAAAATAGCATATTTTTTCATAAATGAGACCAAGTACATGTTTGAAATTTTTTTTTCTCTTTCTTTAAAATTGCTTTAAATATTGTTAATAGCCTCCAGCACACTGAACTTACATTGAAGTGCTTTAATAGTAAGCATAGTGATGAAAAAAAAAATTTACTAAACAAAACGTATCAGAAGTTTTTCTGTGCATTCCATGTTTTATAAACACAATAGTACGGTGGCACTTGTGCATAGAAATCTTCAATTCCATCTTTTGGATTGAGTTTAAGCATTGTTGAAATATGTGCACTTACATAATAATAATGAACCTTTTTCGGCTCTGTTTTTCTTAGAGATAGCAATGTGTTTTATTTGATTTTTTTCGTTCACCAGTCATTTAACCAAATTCAAAACTAGAGTGGCGTACTTGCATTGAAATTTCCTGGAATTCTAGCCCTGGATGACTTAATCTGGTTTTCTTCGGATGACCAAAAAAGCCTCAAAACCATCAACACTTCTATTTCATAGCTGTATTGATGATTTTGAACCTTTTTCTACAATTGGTTGCTGCCAGACACATGGAGACAAAAGAGATATTTTAATCTTCTAGCAAAAGATAGCGATATATCTCAAAATATTGCCCAGTTGATGATTTTCTTTCTGATGGAGCCTATTTTCTTCCGGTGTCTGGGTAGCAAAATTGCTGACATTCTGCCAGTCTGTGTGAGCCCCATTATTTTTTACAAAAAGATTCACACCAATAGAAAAAGAGAATATTATTGCTCATGTATTTCTTTCTAAAGTAGATATTTATCGGGCTTTCTAGGGCTAGTGATTCATAAGTAACCAACACATAGCTATTTATCACAATTCAAATTTTATCTCAGTTTAATCTTGGCGTTTTGTGATCATAGAACGAGCAGGTTTAGTCGGTTATCGCTAACTAAACTCCTGTAAATCAAAGCACACTGGTTGAACATTTAGCATTTTATTTATTACATAAATCATCATTAGAATTCTGTTGACATCTTAGAACTAAAAATAAAAGTAAAGTAAAAAAGTTACAACAATGCTGCCAATGGCACAAACTGGAAGATTGAATCCAGAGGTCTAAACATGTTCCTTTTTATTCGCAATTGACCAAATATTTTGTTTTATCCGCAATTCTGTTTTTATTTATAAATTACTGTTGCATAGTATAGATATTTAGCATCACGAATACGTTTCTCTGCTTAAAATATACCAACAGCTGGAATTCACATTTCACTAGTAAACATAGGCATTTCTTGTTGAAACAAAGAATTTTTAAAGACTCCCTATATTCATAATTTCGTGATGTCACTTTTTGCTGGGAAATGATTGAAAACGAATATAAAAAAAACAGTAGAGCGTCACTGAAGAATAAAGTGAATTACATAGTAAAAATCTTATTTAAAAATAAATGCAAAGATAAGCAGAAACATCAAACAATGAAGGAGAGAAACAGTGCAGAACATACTGGCAGTAATCATAAACAGGACTAATGGATGTTTGAATTGTTGCTCTTCATTAAGCATTTTACACCATGAGACTTCAAGTATTATTTTTTAAGTTCCGAAGAGCCCTTTTTTATTGAATTTTTTCAAAAAGATACGAACCAACTTATATATATGAAGCAAAGAGTTACTTCAAAGTGTAGTAACACCTAATGCACTTGGAAGTATTTTTTTTATTTAAGTTCGCGCTAAGCAGGGCTCAAAAAATGAGTCAACTAAGGGTAAGGAATATGAGTGGTAGGAACTATTACAAATTGAAGTACCAGCCACTGCACCCCACGTAGAAAACATAGGGACTGAAACATTATAGTAAAGTGCAGTGAGTGGTATCTAGATCATGAATGTAGATAATGAATATCTCATGTATTTTTAACAAATTTATTTAGCTACAATAAAATTTATTTTGTTTACAATAACAATTATATTAGAATCCTCAGCATTATAAAGTATTAACAAAAATAATTATTGGCAATCAGATTTGTAGTATCATGTTGGCATCTCAGGTTGAAGATATCGGGTTTGAGTCCCAGCATGTCCCGGCTGTCAATCCATGACCACCACTCAATCCAGGGTGTAATAACTTTAGTCAAGGTGATCCACTCTAAGAAGTGGCTACAAAAATCAATATATATATGTATATATATATAGTATTCTCCTAGATTCCTAAAATATCAATTTTGAATAGATTGTAATTTGGCAAATTATCAGTAAGTTGGCAAATTGTTACTAAAAATTAGATTTTGGTGCCACTTCGCTCAGAATTAACAATAAAGAAATTTCCAACTATGAAACATATCATAATTAATGCTTGGAAAGATTATGGACATATTGTTTGAATACAATTTTCCATAATTCATGTTTTTTTGACCGGGTTGGTGTGGATTCCACACAGTCTTAGTTGAATCTAGTGATGAAAGTTTAGAAATTGAAGTCGAATCTACTGAATCAATGTTAATTTGAATTGATTTAAAGCATTTTTAAAAAACATGTTGTGATTCTAATAGACTCGTATTGCGTTGCATATGTGAAGTTCTATCATCTACGGACCTTGAGAGCAAACATTTTAGAATTATTTGGCTATTTGGTGATTTTTTTGATAACTTTCTGCCAATTTTATTGTGCCCAGTTGTCAAACAAATATACAGTTATTTTGTTCTTGTTCAGTGTTGCTCGAATTTAAACAATAGATGTGCTTTTTTGTTTTTGTAATGCTAAATAAAATAGAATGGTGTCTTAAATTCATCGGGAGTTATTTTTTTTTCTGTATTGAATAATATTCAAAAAGATTGGAAATCATTTTATCAGATCATCTTATCATTTTATCACATTTGAAAAAATAGTCAAAATTCGACAGCCTCCACAGCTATGGTGATGGCAAGCAAATCATGATTTATAAGTTTTTGAATTCGACAAAGTAAAATAGTGGGTATTCTTGATGCATCAATTAAGAATGATCATCAAATATTACCGGCGAGGTAACTCAAACCGGGGAACCAAGTGCAATAACCTTTTCATTAAATGAATTAGCTTCTGGTTATGGATGTGTCGATGTATTCAGTACAGTATCTGCAAGTATCGAAGATTTTTTTAAGTAATGGTATAGAGAATTTTTACAAATTTTGGTAACAATACTGAATTCGTTTTAACTGTGATGTCAACTCAAAAACCATCTGTTTGTATTCGGTCTTTGAAACGCATGTGTCTTTGAAACCTGCATCAAAAGTATGGCTAAACCTGGTACATATGCATTCATGAAAATTGACCCTTGCATAGATGCAATGTTTAAAGGTGGTCTTGCCAAATCATTTTTTGTCAAGCATGAGCCACAGATGGATCACGTCAAAGAGACGCGGTCCATCTGCAGCTCATACATAACAAAATGATATTTTTGACCACAAACCTACATGGCATATTGTACCAGGCAGACTGGTAGAGTTTCAGCAACTGTTATATATCCTCATATTGACTCATATTCATTCTTGTTATAAACTTGAATCGGAACTTCATATCCATTTTCGTCTGTCATCTGATGTGCGTAGTTTTCGTAGTTTGTTCCCTCAGTAGATCTTTGGTTGGTGACCTCCAGTTCTGTAGAATCTTTACTTTCAGTTTTTCCCTTGTTGCGATATCTGAATCAAATAGAGCAACAGATATAGTAAGTGGTATGTTGAATTAAAAATGACCTTTATTGGGGAAAAAAATTTCTTCAAAAATGGGGCATTCATGCTGGGGTTATTGCTGTAAAATTATACTCTTCTAGTAAATAATCGTCATTTTTTCTGGTGGATTAAAAAAGCTTAAAAACTATCAACACCGATATCCCATAGCAACTTCAATAATTCCCAAGCACTTTGCACAGTTTCTGATTGCCAGACATCAAGAATAGCCATTTGATTTCATTGGGTGCGCTCTGCCTATAAGTTCAGGATTGAATTGTCCTAATTTATCTCCTACATGTCATAAAAGATGACTGAAAGGGAACAAACATGTTGTAAGCGGTTTACAATATACTAGGGTAGATACCATTTATGCACTTTACCTAAAGCTGCTCAGTTCTCTCTGGGATGTTCTCTACTTAGAGTGCAGCTGCTCAGAACTACATTATGTAGCTCTTTGCCATTAACTGGTTGTTAGCTTGTTCCTCCTGGATACTAACAGTATTGCTTGGAGTGAACTTCGATACAATTAAATGTAAGTTGCAATATGATCTTTTGGGCAATTTTCATGTGAATACCGTCTTTTTCTAGGGTGTTGAGTTGCAGTTTTTAAGTCTGCAATATACTCGGATCCTAATTCCCAGCTCAACATTTTTTCATACCAACCTTTGTATCATATACATGAACAAAACACCAATTATTATTCCCACAACCAGTCCTATTACTGCTCCCAGTATTCCAGTGATAGTTGAGCTCAGACTATTTAATTTCTGAGATTCTGCCGTTTTCAAGATTTTTGCCATTGTAGTATCTGTGAAATTTTTTTTTGTTAAGTTTTCTGACTGAAGTTGAAACCAAAACATGTATCCAATAAAGTCTATTCACATTATAGTACTGTTCAAAATATTCAGTAGATTCATGATTCACGGATTCAAAAATTATTCGATTTTTTGCTATACGAAATCAATGGAATCAAAATATGTATATATTCGATTCTATATATATATATATATATATATTCGAAGATACGATTCGATTCTGAAATCAGAAGATGTTCGATTTTAGCCACCCCTATTCACATGCCATTGTTGCATAATATGGTTTCTCAGATTTAAGATCTTTGGTTCAAGTATCGTGGAATCCTGCTTGTGATTCAGGGGTTGTCAAATAGGAAATGAGGATGACAGGCGAAACCATCGCATGAGGTTTATATCACAAGATAATTTCATTAACGTATTCACCCACAAATAAATAAAATCCAACATGAGCGGTGCTTTCACAAAATATACGAATTGTCGAGTCATTGCATTTGGGTTGTTGAGCTAAATCTCATAAGAGAATGCATGTTGAAAGATTGGTAAAAGGGAAATAAAACACTTTTTCATTTCATAAGGATTACGAATACTTTACAAATGTCTCATTAATGTTTTCAATATGTGGACTGTGGCACAGTGCTTCACTCAAGTTGATTTACTGAAGCTGCAATTCCAAAAACCATTTTTGTACTTACTGGCAGTTGGGATCGATAAACCATTCTTCTCATTAGCAAACATGCTGGCCGCTGAGCTTTGTTGGGTGACTAAATGATAATAAAATTGATAAGAATTTTATAATTTTTGTGTGTGATGGTTTTACTACCTAATTGGTATGCTTCATCACAGGATAAAGATTTCGGATTCCAGCTTTGCTAACATTATTCTTGACATTGCGAACACACAATACTTGGGGAATGCTCAATTGCAACCTCAAAAGTGTCTGGTAGCAGCCGTACTAGAAAAGGGTCAAAGCCATCAATACTGCAATGAAAATCGATACTTATCTTACTTGATTTTTCAGTGGTTGTAGACGGCCGGCAATCTATAGGAAGATATTGTATGGTGAAAAAAATGTTATATTCGCCAAAGTAACCGCTTCTGTATAATATTTCCTGTTGACGTCTCCTCACTTTATCCCATGTTGTTAATGTATTACAAGTGTGATTTGACGTTTTTCCTATTTTTTCCTTGATTTTGTCGATGTTACAAATTGTTGAATTAGTTGCATATGCAAGACAGTAGTTGGGTGGGAAATCGGATTCATATCTACGTGTACCTGGATGGAATAATATTTAAATAAAATATACACCTAAGAGTCAAGGGCTTACAACGCATGAAATAATTTTCCTTACCTGGAAATCGGATACCACCAGTAAAACGCGAGTGCCAACGAAATCTGTCCTTCGAAAAGGAAGCATTTTGTAACAACAGAACAACTGCCGTTTTATCATCTGTACTCACACTTGTTGGTATTGTCCATTGACACCTGCATTTAAATTCATCACTTGATCCATATGTGATGTTTTTTCTCTGAGTACCAAGTTCAGTGGGAAAGCAGTTGCAGATTTCTGCTTCATTTGTATTGATGCAATGCACTGTTAGAAAGAAATATCCATTAGTCCATTTTAGATTTTCACAGGCTTTATCTGAACAGTATTGAATCTCGGTCATTTGTAAACTTTGGTGAGATGATTTGATGAGGCTGTTTTGTAACTAACGAACACATCCTAGTAATTTTTCAATTTCTTTAAATCCGAAACATTTTCATTTGGTTGCTGTTGTTTTCAACAGACAATATAAGACGGTTTTAAAACTTCTGTCAATAAATATATTTCGGAATGAAGATTCTTTAATCTTTTTTCATTCCTGCATTTATGTAGCTCTCTGCACATTAGTGATTTCAGGAGACTTCCATGTATGATACTTCTCGTGCAACCTTGCTTGGAGCGAATTTTGATAAGATAAAGGAAAAAAAAATTATAAAACTGAGCTCTTGATGGTCATACCTGTTCACTCTTATAATGGACACTCCGACTCCAGGGGGACTAACATTCATTGTGATTAATACTAGTATGTGACCATTTCAAACTTTTGCGACTGGGGATATCTTCTGACTACGGGTGGCCAAAAATTGAACGTATGTTGAATTCATAATCGAATTAAATAATTTTCGGAACCAAATCAAAAATTCGAATCAGCATTATTATAATAAACAAACTAAGATAATTTCACAGAAATTGAAACCAGACACCAAAAGTAACATCTGTTTTATAGAAATATATACTTCTCAAATCATGAATCCAATCGAATATTTTGGACAGTCTTTTTTTTTTGAGTGATTTGATATAACCTGAAGGGATGAGTCAGTTATTGGATTCATATTCAGGTCGAGTCCGACCAATTTTTTGGACTTCTACTCAGCGACTAGTTTAATAGAAAAATACCCCAGTTCAAACACCTCCAAAATCTAGCATTCTGTACAGTGTACACAGTGAGTCAAAAGGAGTGTACAGTGTTCTTTTCGACTCTATGACATATTAAGTTCATATTATTTACATAAACGCACTGTAACTTTTATGAACAAGGCTACTCCAAACATATGCCATACTCTAACAACTTGCTGGTATTTGGTAATTTATAAGCATAGAATGCCATGGATGCCATGGATTAAACTTTAGACCAACAAATCTGCTATATACCTTGGCAGATCCTTCTCAGGCAAGCTTCACAAACCAGGGGAATTGTACTCTACTGAGTCTTGATTTTAGTTGGACTCTGTCCATCCCTAATGGTTTCATGGTCATTTTCTCAATTAAAATTTTTTTTGTTGTCCAGAATGAGCCACAAACTGAAATGCACCTTTGTGACGCAATAAATCAGTGGCTCAAGTGTGCAAAAACATGTTTGAGCAAAGTATTAGCAAATGGAAAAATTTCAATTGACTTTAATATACTGTATATATATTTTAAGAATTCCCACCAGTTTGTTCTGGGTCAGAATATATCATAGAGTAATTGCATTTGAGACTGATTGGAGTTTTTTTTTATCGATTATGGTTTCATGTTATCGTCTATTTATTCTTATGATGTGAGCAAACAGAATTAGTGTTGTTTGGAAGATGATTAAAAAGTGGTAGATGGTTCTCAATTACCCAGGGCAGATACCACTACCTGCACTTTACCATAACCTCTCAGTTCTGTTTGGGATGTTTTCGCTTAGAGAGGTGCAGTTGCTATATCTTGTAGTAGCTCTTTGAGATTAAGTTCGAGCCCCGGCGAGTCCGTCTCGCTTATCCATGCCCACCACTCAACCCAGGGTGTAATACCTTGGGTAGGCTAAGCCGAACAGGAAAAGATGATATCTTTCCAGTAATTGTAACCCTGTCCGTCTATAAGTGGCCGCTGTTGCAGGGCATTGGACAGGGTGATCCACTCTAAGAAGTGGCTATAAAAAAAAAAAAAAAAGTAGCTGCAGGTTGGTGCCTTTTAAGCACTGCTTCCGGCCCTAGAGCGAATTTCAATAAAGAAAGATATATCTTCCTTGTTCAGTGGAACCTACCCAGGTTATTACAGGGTTGAGTGGTGTGCAGGGATTAGTTTGCCAGAATAATAAAAACACGCACAGCCAAAAACATATCTTGTTAAGTATGGTATACTGATGATTTGGGCCCATGAGGCGCGTTCCATCTGTGGCACATGCTTGACAAAGTCAAATTTTTGAGTTAGCAATTAGATGAAAACGTTTAATGGTTTCTTGCAGATTTCTATAAAGAATGTGTGTTTTTGAACGAGCATAAAAGATATCATAACTCACCTAATATCTGTATAAGAACCCATTTGATCATCATGCTTGGCTGACCATCTTTGTACATAGTGCGTTTAAATTTGCTATTATTCAAACGAAAAAGTAGACTAACACTATAAGCAACAAGTGTTTTATCAAGGAACTAAGATTTTTTAGTCTTCATTTCTAAGACATAGATGAAAAATTAGTTCGGCCACAATACATATCCTGCTTCAAACTTTAAATTTCAAAATTTACACAATTACTAATTCCATTACACAATGAACGAACTATGCTGAATATGCTCTTATTTCCCATATCTGATGTCTCAAAATTTAACTTTTCTGAACTTTCTTCTGTTAGTGATGGTTGCTGAGCAATACATTAAAAAAATCACAATATTGATGCGATTACTCTGAGGCCGTTGAACTACTTATCCTTCTCCTATGCCTTTGTGTTTGCAGAGGGGGTACTGAATATTTACACATTTTTTAATTCTGTAACGATTCGCCTGACGAAAGTCACACTTATTTAGACGAATTTTAAAAATGTGATATTGATATTGCTGTGTTATATCAGATCCTGCTGTATGGTACTTTTCTTACTTCTTTATAAACATTGTTTATACCTTTGCTAGTATTGTTTATATGAGTAATTGCTGTCATCAGTTTCGTTTCACCAATTTATTTATAGCAAAACTGGTGTTGTTTTTCCGTAGACATTCCATGTAATAATGAGTCATTGTATGTAAGTTAGCTTTGGTTGCCACTGATACCTGAACACAAGAAGGAAATTGCTGTCGTTAGAAAATAATACAATAAAAATGCAATGAGTGTACCTAATATTCAGCAAGAAACATTAAAAATTTACTTCCACTTTTTTTTTCACGGTGATGAGTAAGAACATGATGCGTCAAAATATATATTTCGATTTACTAATTTACCTTTTCTGTATTCAACAGTCTTGTAATAATAATTAGCTTATAATTGAAATTTTTATTGGCCCATTGGTTATTCTCTGACTATTGTTTTGTCAAGACTATTAATACCTCCTGCCTTTTAAGTGCTGATTTAAATGCTGTAGCTCTTACTTGACAAAAGTGGCCAGGGTTATGGTGTAATTAAAAATATTCTTTTATAATCTTCATCATAGCTCGTAATTAAGTAGTAACGAAGGCGCAATCGGTTTCAGATTGGCATGACATATTCTCAAACTAATTATAAAGTCATGATTTTGCTACCGGAATTGAAAAAATCCTCAAAAATTAAAACGTTTGACACTTGTGTTTAAATGCTTACATAAAACATTCGATCAAACACGATTATTTGTTTTTCTCTGAGTATGTGGAATGTTCATATCATTTTTTTTGAATGGATGAAAAATATTCATAACCATCAACGCTGCTCAAATATATATCGTGAAATATTCCATTCCATTTACAAATTTTTCTCTCAGTGGAATCCTTTCTTTTATTTTCTTAACGTGAGTAGCAGAACAGCTGATTGATATTCCACCGGCATCAGCCTCTAATTAGCCAGTGATTGTAAAATTGTTTTACTTTTTTTATTTTTTTAAATTACTCTTATTGTGCACCAGAATCACGACCACCATCAATGAATTTTTTGTTTTGATGTTTGTCATTCTAAATTTTATTGCTACATTTGGAAAGATTTTTCATTTAAACAAGCATCAGCCACAGTAGACTACCAGAATGTCAGCTCCCCGAACAAAATATTTTTTTTATAAAGCAAATTTAGCAAAATATAGCCACCGAGGAACCCGAAGAAAAAGGGTTTCGTAAAAGCATATTTAGCAAAATAGAGCTACTCAGTCACCCGAAGAATAAGGGTTTCATTAAAAGAAAATTTAGCAAAATAATGCTACTCACACGCCCGAAGAAAAAGGGTATGATGAGATAAAAAATTAAGCAAAATACTGCTACTCAGACACTCAAAGAAGCAGGTTCCATAAAAAGCAAAGGTAGCAAAATACTGTTTCTGAGGCACCCGAAGAAAAATGGTTTCATAATAGGCAAATTTAGCAAAATACTGCTATTCAGACACTCAAAGAAAAAGGTTTCATGAAAAGCAAAGGTAGCAAAATACTGCTACTAAGACACCCGAAGAAAAATGGTTTCATAAAAGCATATTTAGCAAAATAGAGCTTCTCAGACACCTGAAGAAAAAGGGTTTCATAAAAGGCAAATTTAGCAAAACACTGCTATTCAGACACTCAAAGAAAACGGTTTCATAAAAAGCAAAGGTAACAAAATACTGCTACTAAGATACCTGAAGAAAAATGGTTTCATAAAAGATATTTAGCAAAATAGAGCTACTCATACACCCGAAGAAAAAGGGTTTCATAGGAAGGAAAATTTGGCAAAATATTGCTACTCAGACACCCGAAGAAAAGGGTTTCATAATAAGCAAATTTAGCAAAATAGAGCTTCTCAGACACCCGAAGAAAACGGGTTTCGTCAGAAGGAAAATTCAGCAAATATTGCTACTCAGACACCCGAAGATAAAGGGTTCCATAAAAAGAAAATTTAGGAAAATACTCTACTAAATGGGCTATAACTCTAATAAAATGGCTGTGTACGTCAAACATTAACGTGTTGGTCGACCTTGTGGACTCTATCTGCCAAATTAGGGGGCGTATTTTTTTGGCTATATATTTTTTTAAGCCAAGCCATAGAATTAGCAGACATATTCTTGTCCCCGTCCTGTCAACCCTTACCTCAATCCCACCCCTAACCATCATTTTATTAGAGCTATATATGGAATATAGTGGGCATTATGCGTAGCCAAGTTATATCTACCCCTTCTCATCTTGAGTAAAAAATATCTCTCTAGATCAGTTAATTTATGATAAAATATATTGAGCTACTACTGCCCTGAGAGATTGGGTACGGGTTCGCTACGGTTCCCTCATGCTCTGAAAATTCCTCTCAAATGGACCAACCAGACATCCGTGTGTGTTGATTATATTTTTGTTAAGGTCCTTTATGGAATATTAGCAAAAATTCTTCTTTTTTAAAAAAAATCCTGTTAAAAGCAGAATATAACAATAAAATGGTACAATAAAAATGCAGCAGCAGAATATATGTTTGAAAAATCTCATACACAAGTTTTATTAAGTATTAATCATTTATCAATTAAGTTTTTCGAAACCAGTCCATGTGTGGTTCATGTCAGAAATACTAAAATCCATATTCATACTGAGCATTGTTTTAAAATTTTAATAAAAACACATCAAATTGAACTAGAATTGCATAGTACATTTATCTTTTTACCCTTCTGCTCTGGTTTATCCACAGCATATAAAAAAATGCTCAAATTATGATTTTCATTGAAGAATCGAATTCAGCATTCAAAAGGCACAAAGTAACTACTACTTTACATGGAAAAGTACACTTAAAACCATAAAATGTTTGCATTGCTCCACATCCACTTTAGGATGGTATAGTGCGTCATGTCTGCCCTGGACGATGATAAAACTATCCACCAATTTGTTTGCATTTAGTTGCCTTTTCAATTTCTACAGTGGTTCAAAATTTCCAGAAATAAATCAACAATGCATCCTCTGCTTTTTTATTATAATCCAAAGGCCAGGGTACTTTTACATTGTTTTCTGTGAATAATGAGTTCATGATTTTCTTTAAACTTATATTTGATGCTTCTTGCCCCTCTTTATAGTCAATATATTGTGGAAATATTCCCCATATATTACTTTCATAAAGTTTCCATGCATTTGGTTCAGATTTCAAAGGTAAAAGGCAGATAAAACAATTTAAAAAAATATGTGTGTTAATTAAATATATGCATATTATCATGAACAAGAAAAAGATATGATGCTGTATTCATAACAAATTTGAGTCTTAGATTATTGACTTCAGTTTTGAATACTGGCCAGTGAGATCCTGCTCACCATTCAGCCCAGGGTGTAATAACTTGAGGTGTGTTGACCAAACCTGAAAGCGCATCCGAATATTTTTTCTTATGTTTTTTTTTTCAATTTTTCGTTTTAGTTGTTTCCAGAACTAATTTCTATAAAATATGCCAAAAATTTTCGCATTTTCAGCAAATTTTAATATCTTTCATTACGTCATCTTATCAAAATTAACAGCAACAGCGCATTAAAATTAACCAATTTTTTTTGAAAATGATTAATCGTTAGCGATTGGATGCCACCAGGTAGTTCTATTTGATAAGGTCAACTGGTGAATGAAGAAACGTTTTTCTGGAGAAAATTTTGTCCATTGATTTCAAAATCAAATGGCAAAGCAAGAGCTTGTTTCGTTTAAAACAACAGTCGAAGTCTTAGAGTCATGTCATTTTTAATTGCATTTTATTTTAAAAAATATTTGCTTGGGCGTATGATATGTTAAATTTTCTTATGATGTTGTGAACTAATTATCATATGGATTTTCTCTCTTTCCACTTGTTATAATCTCATATTGACTTTCATTCTTGTTATCAACTTGAATCGGAACTTCATATCCACTTTCATCTGATGTTGGTACGTAGTTTTCATATGTTGTTCGTTTTCTCACAATTGATCTTTGCTTGGTGACTTCCATTTCTGTTGAATCTTTATTTCCAATCTGGTTCTTGTTGCGATGTCTGTATTATAAGACACCGAAATTATGAAGTTTTGTAAATAATCTATTTGTTTATAGTCTTCTTTACTTAAAAAGTTAAAGATACCGGTGAGCTAAACATGTTTCGAAGAGATTGTTTAGCAGTTCAACCAAAACATAATATAATAGCCATACTATAAACAAACAAATAAATGAGTTGGCCACCAAATTTCAACAAAATATGTTGCTGTGTAGCAGTCATTGCCCTCAAGTGGCATCGGACATGCACAGAAATGCGTTTCTAGCACTTTTGATGCACTGAGGATCAAGTGTTAGTTTATAGAAAATTCTGATTGCATTGTGAACAAAAGACAATTTTTTATCATGGAATTGTAAGTGGTGTCATAGTTCTTGAAAGTAGCCCACTGCTACAAACAGTTCTGAAATGTCTTCTTAAATGTCCAATACATAGTAACCTTACGACTGACCACTGCGCAAAGTTCAGTAGTGCCTTCTCAAAAGAATAATCAAACGTACCTCTGCACCATACAAGCAGACAACACACCAATCATTATTCCCACAACCAATCCTATTGCTGCCCCCAGTACTCCTGCTGTGATGAGGGATCTTGAACTACACTGTGAAATGATGGTTGTTGTTTCTGATTTGTTTTGAAGTGCATAAGTGGATCCTGTAATTAAATTAATCTACTGATTTTCACATTATGGTCTCTTTAACTTTATTCTATTAAAATGTAATGAGCCAATGTTAATATCATGTAACTTAAATTATAGTTATAAATTATAGTTGTATATTTTCACAGTTAGTGAGCTGTTTCATTTTTTATGTCGGTGTAACATCTCGAAATATAGGGTCATGGATAAATTTTCCTTTGACGGCAACACTTTCCTCAGGGTACCTGAGTAGCGATTTATTTGACTTTTGTGACTCTGACAGTTATTTCCAATGCTTTTACTGATTGAACTAACACAATACTTTGGCATTATTTAGATAAAAACTTTTATTTCCATTCTACATACTTGGAAAATCGTTTGCTCCAACAGTAAATGTAGTTGTTTCGTATCCTTCATTTACCAGGTATTCAGGTGTAGATATTTCGTATTCAGGTGTTGATATTTCTCTTGCTGGGGTTTGTTTTGTTGTTGCTTTTGCTAAAATTGGAAAAAATTATTGATATGCATTTGTTTTTTACCATTTTACATCTAATCATCCAAACAATAATCAAATAATTGGCAGAATATAGCAATTTCATTCATTTGATACGGTCTACATATCAAACCTGACTATTTACGCATTAATTTTTTGTCAGTCGTGATGCTATATTTTCTATTTTGTTTGCATCACAGGTTGAAGATCTTGGGTTTGAGTCCGGGCAGGTCTTGCTTATAAATAATCCGCACTCACCACGCCACCCATGGTGTGATAACTTGAGTACACTCGGCCTAACCGAGAAGTACATATCTGTCCAATAAAGCTAACCTGGTCTGCCTATAGGTGGCGGCTAGTACAAAGCCTTCCTCAAAATGATCCACTCAAGTGAGTGAAATGGAATATACTTTATTTCACGTTATGTAGTTATCAATGAGTGAATTTAGAAAACAATAGAAATATATTTCTGATTAAAATATGAAACTCATTGATAAACAATATTTTTCCAAAACAATCTGAAAAATGTTACTTTCATGTCATTAGGCTAAGATTTTATCTTTATTGTAACACCATCTTAAAATGCCAGTCGTTGCTGCCTAATAACCTTTTTTGAATCTCTCCATTAGCTTTTTGCAAAAAGGTTGTCATTTATCCTGCTATTTTCCTTGTCATGTCATTTATTGTACAAATTGTCTACTCGTAAAATAAACTTATCTATGACTATAATCAACATTTACTTGATTTGTCATGATCACACAGAGAGGTAATAAGCATGGACATATTATGAAAAAAGTTAGTTTATCTTTTATTATTGATATTCAGTCTATGCGAGGCCGTAAGCTAACTGTCTTTCACTGAAATGACGAAGAGCCACTTCAAAATGTAGCTCTAACATATGCAATTTAATTGTTGTAGTGGACTGTACAATTACATAGAGACTAACCAGTGGTATCTGCCCTGGGCAGTAATATAATAACCTGTCCACTCCTTTGTATCCCTTTGGTCACATCTTACGAGTATAGGAAATATACTGCTCTTGATCTTCTGGAAGTTTTTACAAAACATATAAATTCAAGACCTTTTTAAGTATTGTGTAACATTCTTTCATACTCACTTGAATCTGCAGTTGTTGTCTGATCTCTGCAATCTATTACAATATATTGAATATTGAAATACTTGGTATATCCAGCAAAGTTCGCCGTGGCGTATAAAATCTCGTATGGACTTTCTCCTGCTCTATTCCATGATGTTATTGAAGTGCAATCATATTTAAAATTCAATATTTTGTCTCTAATTTTTTCAACAGTACAAATAGTTGATTTGGTGGCAAATGTCAGGCAATAGTTGTTTGCAAAGTTACATTCATATCCATTAGTACCTGAAACAATATTAGATGTAATGTAAATAATTTATCTATAGCGGTGCTTCTCAACCTCGGTACAAAAGCTGATCAGGCCAGCAAAGAAATACTGCAGCCGTCTCACTAAACTTTTTTTATAAATTCTTTTCGGTGTTTTGTAATTGTACATAATTTAGTTCCTGCTATTTTGTAATTAAGTGTTTTTTCTGACATACTGAATTTTTCTAAAGCTAGGTGATTTGCAATCATGTAAAAAGTGATCAGATAGTATTCGAGGGAAAAGGTTTAGAACTACTAATCTACCACTAATATTTAGTCTAATCTGTATCCATACTTTTTAATATTGTCAGTAGTAGTTATGATCAATACCCAATGCATTGACATGACATTTCCATTCAAAGTATTTTGCTAAATGATTTACACATGTATACCACGCTTAAAAAATTATGAAATACATAGTATATGGCTTTTTCACCTGGGAATCTGATATCTGCAGAACAGTCCGTACTTCCACCACTACCTGATGTCATCGGCAGTGAAACATTTTGTAACAACAGAACAACTGCAGTTTTGTCATCTGTATCCATACTTGTTGGTATTGTCCAAGCACATTGATAGTTGTGCTCAATACTTGGTCCAAAGTTGATAGCTGCATTCCCATGCTGGAGGGATGTCGGATTTTTACATCTTCCATAATGTGGTATTATTGGTGTTGCAGCGACTAAATGAAATTTGTATTGGATAGATGTAAATGAGGTTTTGAAAATAAATCAAATTCCTTCGGTCATTGTTCATGCATCCACAACAAAACAACTGCAGTGTTGTCATCTATATCAATACTTGTTGGTATTGTCCATTGAGAGTTCATTATATTCATTACTTGGTCCAAATACAATATTTTTGCTCTTTGCCTCAAGTGCAATGTGGGTCAATCACTGCACTTGTTTGCTCCATTTATATTTATGAAATGTACTGGTGAAAAATAGTATAAATCTTTGATTTGAATCATTTCCTGACCATTGTTAAAATTAACATTCACTTCTGATTTTCAAGCATGTACAATCTTCAAATCAATAGGCAAGACCCAAAAATCTGACTCTGAACTGGTATCCACTCAAGAGATTGTGGTTTTCCCACTTGATTAAACTGTTTTCTTGTTTTCCTCTCCCATATAATAAATTATGATTCAATTTTATCCTGAAGTATTTCCTGTTAACCAAGGTATTTCAAAATGTACCAGTTTAATAGGCAATAATAATTTTTTAAATGCAGCTGAAATCACCCACTATATTTTACTGTAACAGTTTTCTTTTGGCAGTGTTTTCTGCTTAAGTAGTTACTTGTCGCTTTTATTTCTATCACTCCAAGGAAACTCACTAAAAAAAAGGATGTATCCTTATCCGAACCGTGAAATTTTTTGGATACAATTACCGTCTGTAGATAATTTTTATTCCCAAATTAATATTATTAGCGTGCTATTTTGAAATTTGTTATAAATGATGCTCTTGCTGCATCAAAAACCTATCATAATAAAAAAATCTGCCATTTCGGATAAAAGAAATTTTTTATCATTAATATATTATGAGCAATTAAGGTTGAGCAAAATCCACAACAAATGCACTTACCAATAATGCAAAAGATGAGGAACAACTGATAATACTTCTTCTGCATGTTGATCTGCTGGTAACTTGAATATTATAACTAAGAATTCATGCAATTCACAACCAGAATTAGGAATTTTCTAAAACCTTTCCAATCTGAAATGCGATTTAAAAAAAAAACTTTCTTGTTTTATAGAGGTCATTGCCATAGCTAAACCAGAAATTGAAATGTCAGGTTAGAGTTGGAGTATGATTTTGAATAGTCTCGAAAACTTCATTCGTGTTCAACTTTATTCCTCTTGAAAACAATAAAGACCTTGTTGCTTCATCACTATATTGTGCTATTAATCCAAGTTCAAGTTAAAATTATAATCTTGAAAATTTGTTGAATCAGCAAATGAATAAAATTTATTCTACTGGCCCTAAGACTGCAGTTGTTTAAAAACCTGACTCAGACCTGGCTTACTTGGTAAATTTTCCAAATATAATACTAAATATATGTCTAAAGTACGATTTCAGAAACTTGTCAGAAAGATTTCAAAAAAACCTTGAGGAACTTGGAGCTACCATAATTGCAATAAATAACTGCACCTCACAAGGATATCTTTCACATGAATGAATCAACTAAATTGAACATCCATCATAGAATAGACTAAGTGGTGTGTTATCTTTTCACAAAAATATCTTGTTTCATCATGTATGAACCACAGTTGGATTATATCTCACAAGAGGAATCCAGTAGCGACCCACACTTAAAATTGTAATATCTCATTCCCTGCATTGCTGTAATACTTAATAAGTGGGAGGACATCACTGCTTGTCATGTTGTTATTTTTGATGAGTAATGGATGTTATGAATTTCCTTGTACAATGTGTGTTGTCTTTGATCCCTGAGTGTTCAATGTAGTTAGGATATTGAATATGAGCAAATTATGTCTGTAGTTGTTGTATATTTCAAGTAATATTCTCTCTTTGTGTTAATAAAAGACCATCCACATCACCCTGTAGATGTGGGTTTCCATATTCCCCTGACCTATGTTTTGTTATAGGTAACAAATAAATGGTAGATAGACCGTTGCCCAGGGCAGATACCATATGCTTTCCACTCTACTATCTTGTTTTGTTATATATGACGTATTCTCGGCTTTCCTCTCCGAACGGCTTATAAGGACTTACTCATAGAACAAACGGTAGTTAACCTCATCGCCCAGGTTTTCCCGTCTCGGGTTTTTGTGAAAAATTGATCAATCCAGTTTGTTTGCACTACGCGACTATTTTATTATATAAACATAGTATTTTCCCAAAACTCATTGATTTGGGTCACTCTGAGCGAAGCCCTTCCCTAATCAGGAATCCTATCCTATCGTATTTTTTTCTATCTCGCATGAGCAACATGCCGATTAGGACTTGGTGACACAATCCATATCGGCAGCCGATACTCAACACAACATATTTTGCCAAATTATTTCTGATTATGATACTAACAAGCTCTAATAAGTGCCCACTGGGACATGATTCTGCGATATTTAACCTGAGTTAGGCCAAGCATGGGTCATATAAGTATTCAACTTATAATTAAAATAACAACTTGTCAAGCATGGTCCAAGAATGCTGGGGGGAACAGGGGTTTAAAATTACTGGAAATAAAAATTTAAGCAAAAAATTTTCTGAAAAAAAAATAATATAATGTTTAAGTTTTGACAATAAAAAAATAATATTTTAAAGATTCATAGCATAGCCTTGTTTTTTTGGGTTATCCTTCAAAAACAATTCTCCTCACATTTATCCTAGTTGGTGCATGTGATGTTTTTTACTGAATTACATCTCATATTGACTTTCTTGTGCATTTGTTACATTCACATAGTGACTTTCATTCTCGGAGCAAGGCCCGATTCTAATCAGTAATTTTAACATCAGCAACCAATAATCAGCACCACATATCATGACAAATTTTTTCTGATTATGTTACTAACAAGTTCTTATAGGTGAACAGCGTGAGGGTTGCTTGGAGGATGCTTAAGGCTTCAGATCATGAAATTGAAATTATTACATCCTCGGTAGTGTGGGTGGCTTAGATTGGAGAGTTTGACTCACTGGGACTTGAATCTGCAATATTTAACCTGCGATAGGCCAAGCATGGGTATTCAGCTTATAATTGAAATAACAATCTTTCAAGCATGGTCCAAGAATGGTGATCAAAATAGTTAATTTGCATGGGCCATAGAAATATTCAACTTATGATTAAAATAACAATTTGTCAAGCATGACCCTAGGATTCTGATTGAAATAATTAATCTGGTCAACCATGGGCCACAGAGATATTCAACTTATAATCAGAATATTATTAGGCCTTCAACGTCCACTAATGCTCCAGACATGCAACTAACACAAGAGTTCGAGAGTAGTACTCATCGGTACTCTCGCTCAGACATTTACAAGAGTATTCAAATCCTCACATAAACAGCAAATTTTAAACAAAATGGGAGAATTTTCATATTTGAAATGTTCTAATAAATTTTCCTACAATCATTCAAAACATACCTGATGGCTTCTGATGTCAAAAAATAAATATAAAGTCCTTTGCAATAAGCACAGAAGTCAAATGATACTGTTTTTATACTAAACTGTCACGATTTTTTTTCAGAAATACTTGCATGGTGAAAAACACAAGAGCGTAGTCTACTCTCCTACAGAAATCCCTCTACCTACCTTGCATTTCTATCAAATAATGCCCTAAAAATTACTCTCAAATGAGCCAACTTGATATATACACGAATTTATTGAATATACATTGATCTGTGTAATATATTACCATATAATATTAGCAAAAAAATACTGAAATCCTAATCGATACTGAGTGATATTGTGCACAGAACCGACTGCTATAGTAAGGTGTAGTAAAAGGAACCTGCCCTTGCCGAGGATTAAACCATTCACCACTTTGTTTACTTTATTTGCTTTTAGTCGCCTTTGTAATCTTCTGTAGTTGTCTTTCATACAAGGGTTTAAAATTACCAGAAATAAATATTTCAGCGCAAAATTTTCTGTGAAAGGATAATGTAAATTGTTAGTTTTGACGATCAAAAATATTTTATTCTAAAAATTCATAGCAGGACGTTTTTTTGAGCTTATCCTTCAAAAACAATTCTCCTCACATTCATCCTAGTTAGTGCATCGGATATTTTTTGCTTAATTACATCTCATATTGACTTTCTTGTGCATTTGTTACATCCTCATATTGTCTTTCATTCTTTTTTTCAATGTTAATCGGGACTTCATATCCACTTTCATCTGATGTTGGGACATAATTTTCATAAGTTGCTCGTTGTCTTCCAGCTACGCTTTGGTTGGTGACCTCCAGTTCTGTAGAATCTTGATTTCCAGTTTTAATCTTCATGCAATATCTAGTTTAAATGTAATGAAATCATTTAAATACAGCTTTTTTCATAGTATTTTTTTGATTTTTTTACAAACACCTATTTAATGTTTTCGTAGAAAATAAAACCATTTCTAATCTGCAAAATCATTTTTATGAGTTTCAATTGCAATGTAGATTTGCAGATTTCTCACTGCTCCATGATGATTTGATGATACAATAGTCCATGTTTGAAATTTTAAATATTTCTTGAGTTTCTAGTTGTACAAAGTTTAGTAGAACATGAAATTATTAGGCAGCCAGATATTTTTTTTTCATTCTTGATTTGTATATTTTTGCTAAATAATTGGTAATATTTCACAATCGTAGATACAGGCTTTAGAAAAGTCCTAAGTTGTTCCCTGAGTGTAGTAAGAGGCGACTAAAAGGATGAAAGTGATAGATGATTTATTTATTTTTTTAAAGTCACTTCTTGGAGTGGATCACCCAAGGCCTTGTACCAGTGCCACTTATAGACAGACTGGGTTAGAATTTTTGGAAAGATATGATCTTTCTTGATCGGCTTAGTCTACCCAAGTTATTTCACCCTGGGTTGAATGGTGGGCTTTGGATTAATGAACTGGACTTGCCGGGGCTTGAACCCAAGATCTACAACCTGCGATGCCAACATGTTAAACGACTAGGCCACCGCGCCCTATTAGCCAGGGCAGATAATACTCAACACACTTTACCATGGCGGTTCAGTCCTGTATGGGATGTTTCCCGCTTAAAGTGCAGTTGCAGGTGTTACATCTTGGAGTTGCTATTTGATTGGTTGGATCCTTTTAATAAATCATCATAGTTCAATTCAACACTATTAAATGCATCAATTAAGATATCCTTGGTTTATAAAACATCCGATTCATACAAACCTCTGTGCAATACATGCAGACAGGACACCGACTATTAGACCTAGAATGAATCCTATCACTGCTCCAAGTATTCCTGCTATCGTGGTTGATCCTGAATTATGTTCTGTAGTGATGGTTGTTATTTCTAATTAGTTTTGTGGCATGCCATTAGATTTTATAATGGGAATAGAAATCTACTCAGTATAAAGACTCTTAGGAAAATTCAACAAATTTTCAACAAAAGTGCAGATGTTTTTTTACAATCCATCCGTTTTGTAGTGGCCTGTACCAGAGGCCACTTATAGAAACACAGGGTTTTTATGAAAAGATGTTTTGTTTGTCTGAGCCTACTCAAGTTATTACACCCTGGGTAGGATTAATGAGCCGGACTTGCCGGGGTATGATGGGCTTGCAGGTGCAGCATGTGGGCCAAAGAGCTCGGGTTCGAGTCCCAGCGAGTCGGCTCGCTTATCCATGCCCACCACTTAAGCCAGGGTGTAATAACTTGGGTAAGCTAAGCCAAACAGAAAAAGATCATATCTTTTCAGCAATTGTAACCCCGTCCGTCTATAAGGGGCCTCTGTTACAGGGCCTTGGACAGGGTGATCCACTCTAAGAAATGGTTATAAAAAAGTTAACATGCTGACATTGAAAGTTAAAGATCTGGGGTTCAAGTCCCAGTGACTCCTGTCTATCAATCCATGTCCTCCACTCAACGCGGAGTTTATAATTTGTATGTATATGTCCAAACTAGAAAGCATACATCTTTCAAAAAACACTACCTTGTTCACATTTTGTTTGCCTTTGATATAGTGTCATGCTCAAGGGCTTTAGAATAGTCCTAACGTATTTTCCTGCACGACGTAGGAGACAGAAACCACTCACTGCGCTTCACCATGATGGTTCAGTTCTGTTTTGGGTGTTTTCCGTTTAGAGTTTAGTTGCTGGTACTACCTCATTTAATAGCTCTTGACTATTGAGTGGCCGTTCGATGGTTTTCTTTGGGTGCTACTTCCCGGCCTTGCTTCGAGTGAATTTCAATAAAAAAGGGGTGATCTTTCCAGCGAGCGCATGTGAAAAAAACGAATGATATGAAATTTATAGCTCAAGGTTATAATACTACATATAATAGTACAAGGTTACATAGTACTTTGATACTTTAAGTGGCAAGGTGGAACAAAAAGGCAGCAAATTTCAATAAAAATTCACCAAAAAGAAGATATAAATTGTTGATTCCAGGGAAATGAAGCAATCTTAAAAAGCCATAAAATGCTTATTTTTCATAATCGGATGTTTTATTTGGGCTTTCACAATGTAGAAAAGCGATGTCAAAGAATGCGGAATATTTCAATATATCTGCTAAAACTTCTTTATTATGATACCATTTTACGTAGTTGCAGCTTATGGTTTTCGATTTTCTATTATCAAGATGAACTTTTTTTAAGAAAGCATGAAACTTTTAAGGGAAATGAAACATTCTAAGAAGTCTAAATTGTTTGACAATATTTTCGCATATTTGATTTTATGTTCGAAATTTCAAAGTACAGAAAAATACGATGAAATTGCTGTTGAAACTCGTTACTCTGATGCATCAGTGTCTTGACACGTTTTGAGATGCTCGCGTGTAATTAATAATTACCTAATAATTACTTTCAGCCGTGTAGGTATGGGCTTTAGAATAGTCCTAACTTTTTTTTCCCTTGGTATCGTAAGAGGCAGCTAGAAGGAAGGAAAGAAGTGGTAGATGTATTTACCATCGCCCAGGGCATATACCACTCGCTGCACTATACCATGGTGGTTCAGTTCCACTTGGGATGTTTTCCATTTAGAGTGCAGTTGCTGGTACTACATCTTGTGGTAGCTCTTTGATATTAATTGTTCGTTAGTTGGTTTTCTTTCAGGCACTTCTTCTGACCTTGCTCAGAGTGAATTTCACTAAAAAAGTCAACTAACGGAATAGATTTTGCTCAAATTGTAAGATATTTCATGCTTACTTGGTTTTAGAGTAGCCGTATGAAGATGGCAGTTGATGAGAATATATTGCAAGTTGAAATATTTCCTATATCCCGAATAGTTTCTTGCAACATATTTGATATAATATGAACTTCCTATTGTTTTATTCCATGGTGTTATTGAATCACAGGTCGAGTTTGATACTTGAATATTTTCTTTGATCTTGTTGATGTTGCAATTTGTAGATTCAGTTGCATAGGCAAGGCAGTAGTTATGGGGAAATCTGCATGTATATTCATCGGTTCCTGATTATGATAATAATATTTCTGTTCATTGTCATAAAATGCAGAAATTATTTACTTTAAAAAAATTGCAATCATTTTATCCAATATGAGAACAAATTGTATTTGCAAAAGTTACATCGCATTTCACTAGTTTTACCTGGAAATCTGATTCTTGCAGAGCATTCCCCGCTGCTGCTATTTCTAACATCTGGCAGTGAAACATTTCGTAGCAACATAACAACTGCAATGTTGTCATCTGTATTCATACTTGTTGGTATTGTCCATCGGCAGTTGCAGTCGTAATCATTACCTGGTCCATACGTGATGTTCTTACTTGCTCTCCCAAGTTCAAAGTTTTGACATTTTGAACATGCCGCTGTCGCTTTATCTATATTGTTACAATGTGCTGTTGGTAAAAATTATAAAACATTATTAAAAAGCTTGTGAATTCGATTCGGAAATAACTTGTCGAAACATAATATAATAATGAGACATCAGGTTGGCTCAATAGGTAAAGCGCTGGCAATATGCATCAAACTATGCATCACTGATTGCTCTGACATTGGTTCGGATCCCGTGAGGGATGATTATGTGCTAGAGTTCTGCTTGACATCTTGTCTCCCTCATTTTCTTCAGGTCTCCAAGCAGCCAAGTACCGTTCGCTGTCATAAAATCCCCTGATCTGTTTTATATCCATCATCATAGTGGATCCCCCTGACCAAGGTCCTGTACCGGTGGCCACTTATAGACGAGAAGGGTTAGAATTGCTCGAAAGATATGATTTCACCTGTTCGGCTTAGGCTACCCAAGTTATTACACTCTGGATTGAGTAGTGGGTGTGGATTAACGAGCCGGACTCGCCGGGACTCGAACTTGTGATCTTCAACATGTGGTGCCAACATGTATAACTATACTAGGCCCACAATATTCTACTGGCCAAAGTATTTTATTTCAATTGCTGGTACAAGTGACAGTTTAACACAACCCAAAACAGATACCACTCACCTTCGGTTCGGTACGAATGGAATGTTTTCTGCTTAGAATGCAGTTTCTGGTACTACAGTTGTAGCTCTTGGCAATATATGTAGCTGCTTGCTGTATTTTAACTGCAACTTTAGCCGTGTTCAGAGCAAATTGCAGTAAAAAAAATTTTCAGTATTGGCATGAAGTTATGAATTATGCAAAGTTTATGTAGCAAGTATATTGACTTGCTTGATGGTTTGACCATTGCCCAGGGCAGATACCACTTGTTTTACTCTACCATGGTGGTTCAGTTCTTTTTGGTATGTTTTCAGTTCAGAGTGCCGTTGCTGATACTATATCTTCTAGTATCTTTTTGCAATTGAGTGGCTGGGGGTGGTTCCCTTTGGTATCTGCTCCCTGCCTTGCTTAGAGTGAATTTCAATAAAAAAAAATTAAAATTTTTTTATGAGCAAATACCACTTACCAATGATGCACAAGATGATCCATTTTGATAGGATGAAAGACAGATGGTTGGTCTGCATGTTGATCTTGTAACAGGTTAATTATCAGAAACCAAATTCTAATTCAACATAAATATTTTGAAGTTTATATAACATGTACAAAAATCTTTAATTTTGTCTTGAGATGTCCTTATCTTGGGTGCCCGGGTAGGTCAATCGGTAAAGCGTTTGGAATATGTCTCGAGCTACGCATGTTTGATCGTCATGGTGCAGGTTCGAATCCTGTGAGCAATGATGACTATATCCGAGGACGCCTCGCTGGTGCACGGTGGTTCATGCAAGCGCTGCTTGCGGCTCTCTCCACCAACTATGTTCATGCACAGGTAAAAAAAAGAAATACGATAATCCAAAAAAAGAACTTTTACTCCAATTCGTAACCGGTATTTGCACGAGAGGTCGCTATATGGTTAAGCTGCATCGTCGACTTTCCTCTCCCGCAAGATAAAAAGGATGTGATTAGGGATCCAAAAAACATTCGTTGTCAAAGTCAAGCAAAACGAAACAAGAACCAAAAAGCTTTGTATTGATTTTACAACTGGGCACAACAAGATTGGCAAAAAAACATAATAAATCCCCTAAAGGCTATATAATATAAAAATATTTGCCTTGCTATCTGACATTTGCAATAAGAATCTATTAGAATGCTTAAAATCAGTTCAAAAATTCTAAAACTTACATCCCAAGCTCTTAGATGTGTTCTGGTGTTTTCAAAAGAATGCTCAATATGAATGGTTCCTTAAATCAGTCAGGTACAAGCTTCTGAATGGACTCGTTGTTTTAATTTTTTTACATCATTCCTATACTAAATAGTTTTATTGACATCCCACTTCTAGGCAGACTAGCAGGATATTGAGTACTCTGTTACTCAGACACCCGAAGTAAATGGCTGTTATCAGAAAACCATTTAGCCAATGACCAATATTTCATAATAAATTCCCTTCTAGAAGATCGAAATATCTCTTTTTTAGGTGTCTGATAGTATCTAAAGTGTAGGAAAAGGTCAAAATCATCAATCAAAAAGAAAAGAGAAAACGGTGTCAAGATTGGCTATGAAACCGCAGTTTTGATAGTTTCAAAGCTTTTTTTCTATCTGAAAAAAAATGACTTGAACACCTTGGACACCCAAGGAAAAACAAGATTCAGTCACCCCTGGAATAGGATTGTCCTTTCCTAGTTTGAATGATATTCTGAACTAACTATATAAACATTTAATCTTCCAATATTTAACTTTTTAACCGATTCATCTCAAAACGAAATTCCACATTCCGTCCATTTTACTGTGAAGTCATAATTGATATCAAATTTACCAAGTAAAAATTGGCATTTATTCTGATTGCACTGAAATGAATCAATTTAGGAAAAAGCGAATTGAAATGGTTGAAACCATGACTTGAGAACCACCTTCCTATTTCAACTAAAAATTTTCTAAACTAAATCCTCACAAAGTACAATACTTTACCGGTTGACATGGCTCTTATCTATTGTACTTTAGCAACTGATATGAAACAAAATTTTGAATATCCCACGAAAGCAGGATGTTTTTGACATTGTCAGTATGATTCACCATATGTGTCTGCTATTTGATGTTAGGTTTTGGCACAAATTCTCATTAAATAACCTTCATTGTATTGTCTGCATTCCATGGCGTTTTATTCCCGTTCAATAGTGCATTGTTTTAATGTATTTAATGTCTATTATACTGTTATGACTGCGAACCACTCAACTACCGGTTATGGCATCCTCTATCGATCATTTCCACGCACAGCAAAAACTAAGCGAAACGTTAGATCAAAACATTTTATTTGAAGCAAACTAGTATCTGCATGAGATGTTGCAATAATATCGTCTTTCCTTTTTTTATAAAATAAAAATGAATTTCTGTCTTATGATCAGTGTGGTATTGTCTTATTTTTCTTTGGGCTCCAGAAATGCTCATGCAAATAAGTGCTATATAGTTTTACCATTGCCCAGAGCATATACCACTCATTGCATTTTATCATGGCGGTTCAATTCTATTTGGGATGTTTCTCGTTTATAGTGCAATTGCTACTACTTCAGTGAAAAAGAATGGAAAAGAATTATTCAACTTTTGATCAAAATATTAATCTGCCAGGCATGGACCAGAGAAATATCTAACTTTTGACGAAAATAGTAATATACCAAACATGGGCCATAGAATTATTTAACTTTTGATTAAAATATCAATCTGCCAAGCACTGGCCATAAAAAAATATCCAACTTTTGATCAAAATATTAATCTGCCAGGCATGGATCATAGAAATGTTCAACTTTTGATCAAAATAATAATCTGCCAGGCATGGGCCAGAGAAATATGCAACTTATGATGAAAATATTATTCTGCCAAGCATGTGTCACAGAATTATTCAGCTTTTGATCAAAATAGTAATATGCCAAGCATGGGCCATAAAAAATTTCCAACTTTTGATCAAAATATTAATCTGCCAGGCATGGACCATAGAAATGTCCAACTTTTGATCAAAATATTAATCTGCCAGGCATGGGCCAGAGAAATATCCAACTTTTGATGAAAATATCAATCTGCCAAGCATGTGTCATAGAATTATTCAGCTTTTGATCTGGCTCGTTGGTCTAGGGGTATGATTCTCGCTTTGTGTGCGAGAGGTCCTGGGTTCAAATCCCGGACGAACCCTTAGTCCTAATGTCTTGACCGACTGAGCTAACTGATCAATACCAAATTTTGAGTAAACAAACTTATAAAGTAAAATAACTGAAGAGAAACAAGTTCTCATCAGAAGAAATTTCAATAAAAAAAAGTTAGACAGTTTTGTTATCTCCCAGTGGTAGAAATTTTATCATCGTCCTTGGTAGATACCGCTCACTGCACTTGATCATAGTGGTTCACTTCCATTTGGGATGTTTTTCCACTTAGAGTGCAGTTGCTGGAACTACATCTCATAGTATCTCTGGCCGTTTGTTGTTTCCACCCACTGCATTTTGTTACAGCGATTCTGTTTGCGATATTTTCCGTTAGTTTACAGTTGTTACTGCTACCATATTCTGTAGTAGATTTTTTTGCATATAGATTTCCATCAGTTGGTTCCTTTTGGGTGCTGCTGAGAGTGAATTTTCAATAAGAACTGAAATTAAGTGCAAGATAGTAAGATCAGATATCAAAAGATAAGATAAGATATCAAAATCAATTTCATCATATCATTTATATATAAACAATGTTAAATTATTATTTCGAAAACAATATTTATCAGGGAATTTTGAGAACCGACAATGGTATTCATAGCACTTGATAAATAGGAATGGCTTCCCGGTTAACCATTCTGATTTGTTTTTAATTGCTTTGCTTTGATTGATTTTTTAATTTGTGGTAGATGAGGATACCTGTGGTGTTTTCTTCTTTCATCATACAGGACAGTACTTTACTATAGCGGTTCAATTCTATTTGGTATTTTGTCCACTCAGAGGGCAGATGCTGGTACCTCATTTTGTAGAAGCTCATTGCCACCAAATGACCATTAGTTGATTCCATCTAGGTCCTGATTTGCAATTTGTTCAGTCTATATAAAGAATTACCAAATAAAAAGAAGTAATATTCTGGAATTAATATAATTTTGATGCGAGAAATAGAAAAAAATGAATTTACAAAGTTAATCAAAAAATGCATTAATATATTTATTATTATTTTGAAATTTGTGTTTGAATTGCCCAGAGCAGATATCACTCACTGCACTCTAATATTATAGTTCGGTGCGGTTTTAGCTCAGACTGCGCTTCAGGTGCAAAATTACATTATTGAGTAGCACTTTGCCATACAAATTATTCTTAGTAAGTTCTATTCAGGTGCTCCAATAAAAAAATCCAAAAAGTTGAATCTGCTGATTGAGTGACGATATAATTATTGTTTTGTTTTCCAGAAATAATAATTTAATGTTCCCTCTGTGACGTTCAAGTCAACAATGCACCATTTGCTTCTTTAGTATAATCCAAAGGTCAGGGTTCTTTCACATTGTTTTCTGTGAATAATGAGTTCATGATCTTTTTTAAATTTATATTTGATGCTTCTTGCCCCTCTTTATTGTCAATATATTGTATAATTATTCGCCATGTGGTACTTTCAAAAAGTTTTCATACATTTGGTTCAGATTTTAAAAGTAAAAGGCAGATAAAAAAAACTTTTAAAAGTATGTGTGTGTATTAACAATATATATTATCATGAAAAAGAGACAGATATGATGCTATATTCATAACAAATTTGGGTCTTAGATCATTGACTTCAGTTATGAATACTGGCCAATGAGGTCATGCTCACCATTCAGCCCAGGGTGTAATAACTTGAGTTGTATCGACCAAACCTGAAAGCGCATCCAAATATGTTTTCTTATGTTTTTTTTCAATTCTTATTCTTAGTTGTTTCAGGAACTAATGGCACAATTTCTATAAAATATGCCAAAAATTTTTGGATCTGCAGCAAGTTTTGATATCTTTTATTATCCTAAAAATCAAAATTAACAGCAACAGCACATTAAAAATAACAAAATTTTTTTGAAAATGAATAATCGTTAGCGATTGGATGCCCACAGGTAGTTCTATTTGAAATGCTCAACTGATGAATGAATAATCATTTTTTGGAGAAAAGTTTGTCCATTGATTTCAAAATCAAATGGCAATACGAGAGCTTGTTTCGTTTGAAATAACAGTTGAAGCCCCAGTCAATTTGTCATTGCGACTTATTTTAGATCAACTTGGTTGGGCATTTGTTATGTTATATTTTTGTTTGATGTTGTGAACTAATTATCATAGGGATTTTCTTTTTTTTCACTTTTAATAATCTCATATTGACTTTCATTCTTGTTATCAACTTGAATCGGAACTTCATATTCACTTTCATCTGCTGTTGGTGCGTAGTTTTCATATGCTGTTCGTTTTCTCACAATTGATCTTTGCTTGGTGACGTCCAGTTCTGTTGAATCTTTATTTCCATTCTGGTTCTTGTTGCGATGTCTGTATTATAAGACAACGAAATTATAAAGTTTTGTAAATATAATATTTGTTTATATTCTTCTTTACTATAAAAGTTTAAGATACCGGTAAGTCAGACATGTTTCGAAGGGATGGTTTAGCAGCTCGACCAAACATAATGTTGTCGCCATACTGTAAACAAACAAATAAATGAGTTGGCCACCAAATTTCAACAAAATATGTTGCTGTGTAGCAGTTATTGCCCTCAGGTGGCATCGGACAGGCACAGGAATGTGTTTCTAGCACTTCTGATGCACTGAGGATCAAGTGTTAGTTTATAGAAAATTTTGATTACATTGTAAACAAAAGACAATTTTTTTATCATGGAATTGTATGTGGTAGCATAGTTCTTGGAAGTAGCCCACTGTTACAAAAAGTTCCAATGCATAGTTCCCTTACAACTGACCACTACAAAAAGTTTACGAATGCCTTCTCAAAAGAATATATAAACGTACCTCTGCACCATACAAGCAGACAGCACACCAATCATTATTCCCACAACCAATCCTATTGTTGCCCCCAGCACTACTCCTGTTATTAGGGATTCTGAACCACACTGTGCAATGATGGGTGTTGTTTCTGATTTGTTTTGTTGTGCGTAAGTGGTTCCTGTAATTAAATTAATATTCTGATTTTCACATTATGTTTTGTCTAACTTTGTTCTGATAAGACCTAATGAGCCAATGTTATGATTATATACCTTTTTAAATTATAGTTGAATACCTTTACAGGTAACGGGCTGTTCCATTCTTTATGCCAGGGAAACATCTCGAAATATAGCGTCTGGGATAAATTTTCCTTTGATGGCAACTCATTTCTTCGGGTATCCGAGTAGCGGCTTATTTAACATTTGCGACTCTGACAGTTATTTCCAATGCTTTCACTGATTTATCTAACAAGATACTTTGGCATTATTTAGATAAAAACTTTTGATTCCATTCTACATACTTGGAAAACTGTTTGTTCCAACAGTAAAGGTAGATGTTTCAAATCTTTCATTTGTGAGATATTGAGGTGTTGATATTTCGAATTCAGGTGTTGATATTTCTCTTGCTGGGGTTTGTTTTGTTGTTGCTTTTGCTAAAATTGGAAAAAATTATTGTTTGCATTGTTTTTTTACTATTTTGCATCTAATTATCCAAACAATAATCAAGAAATTGGCAGAATAAAGCAAAGTCATTCATCGGGTATGGTCCACTTATCACACCTGACTATTTACGCATTTGTCAGTCGTGATGGTATAGTCTCTATTTTGTTTGCAACATAGGTTGAAGATCTTGGGTTTGAGTCCCGCCAGGTCTTGCTTTTAAATAATCCACACTCACCACGCAACCCATCGTGTGATAACTTGAGTCGACTCGGCCTAATAGAAAAGTTCTTTTATGTCCAATAACGCTAACCTTGTGCGCTTATAGTTGGCCGGTGGCACAGAGCCTTGCCCCGAATTATCTACCCAAGTGAGTGAAATTAAATAAATTTTTTTTCTCAGTATGCAGTTATCAATGTTTACAATGAGTGAATGAGTGAAGTAAAAAAAAAAAAAAAAATATCTTTTTGATTAAGATATGAAACTCAGTCATATGCAATATTTTTTCAGAACAATCTGCAAAAATGTAGTTTTGTGTCGTTAGACTAAGTTTTTAGAGTTAATGTAACACCATCTTAAAATGCCAGTTGTTGCTGCTTAATAACCTTTTATGAACCCCTTCATTAGCCTTTTGCAACAGTCTTGTCATTTATCTTGCTATTTTTCTTTGTCATGTCAATTGTGCAAATTGTCTACTGGTAGAATAAACTTGACTATAATCAACATTTAGTTTTAGTGGATTTGCCACAATCACGGGGAGATGTAATAGGCATGCACATGTTATGTCTAATGTTGATTCATCTTTTTTTCTTGACATTCACTCCATGCTGGACCATAAGAAACGAACTGACTTTTGCTAAAATGACAAAGAGCCACTTGAAAATGTAGCACCAACCTATGCATTTTAAATGATATATTGCACTGAACAATTACATAAAGTCTAATCTGTGGTATCCGCCCTGGGCTGTAATATAATCCCCTGTCCACTCCTCTGTATCCCTTTGGTCACCTCTTACAAACATGGGAAATACACTGCACTTGATCCTTTGGAAGTTTTATGAAATATATAAATTCAAGCTATAACGTGTAACATTCTTTCATACTCACCTAAATCTGCCATTGTTGTTTTATCTCTGCAATTTATTGGTAGATATTGAATATTGAAATACTTGGTATATCCAGCCCAGTTTCCAGCACTGTACAATATCTTGTATTGACCTCCACCTGCTTTACTCCATGGGATTATTGAAGTGCAATTATATTCAAAATATTTTGATATTTTGTTTCTGATTTTGTCAACACTACAAATAGTTGATTTAGTGGCAAATGTCAGGCAATAGTTTTTTGCAAATTTACATTTATATCCATTAGTACCTGAAACAATAAAAGATGAAGGGATTTATCAATACCCGTGCTTCTCAACCTCTGTTACTTGGATCACTAACGGTATGCAACAGATTTTGAAGTGCTACATAAGCCAATCAAGTCAGCAAAGATTTAACCTCCTACAGAACTACTGCAGTTGTCGCATTAAACTTTAATTTTTTTTGTAAATCCTTTGTGGGGTTCTGTAATGGCATGCAATTTGGTTCCTGCTGTTCTGTATTTATATGTTTTTTCTGACACGTTGAATTTTTCAAAAGCTAGATGATTCACAATTATGGAAAAGTGATCAGATATTGTACTCGAGGAAAAAAGATTTAGAACCACTAATCTACCACTGATATTTAGTTTAATCTGTATCCATACTTAATATTGTCAGTTAATATTGTCAGTAGTAGTTATGTTCAATACCCAGTGTATTGACATGACATTCCCATTCAGAGTATTTTGCTAAATGATTTATCCGTGTATACCATACTTAAAAATTATGAAATATATAGTGTGTGGCTTTTTCACCTGGAAATCTGATATATGCAGTGCAGCCTGTACTTCCACCACTACCTGATGCCATTGGCAGTGAAACATTTTGTAACAACAGAACATCTGCAGTGTTGTCATCTGTATTCATACTTGTTGGTATTGTCCATCGACAAATGCAGTTATGTTCATCACTTGGTCCATATGTGATATTCTTGCTTTTTGTTCCATGTTCAATATTTGGACAATCTTCGCAGATCTTAGCTTCTGTAACTCTCATTAGTTGATCTGTGAATAAAAATATTGTTCTTGCTCGCACTCCCAAGTATAGGATTTTTACATCTTGAACATGTTGCTGTTTCATTTGTTTTGATACAATGTACTGTTGAAAAAGTATTGATTTTATTCTAAAGTATTTCCTGTTAACCAAGGTATTTCAGATGTACCGGTTTAATAGACAATGTTAATTTTAAAATGTAAACGAAAGCACTTGTTATATTTTACTGTATCACTCTAAGGAAACTCACTAAAAGAAGATGTATCCTTAACCGAACCGTGAAATTTCTTGGACACAATTTCCGACTGTAGATATTTTTTTTTCAAATTTATTCTCTATGTGACGAAACTGCATACTACTACCTGATTTAGCATGCTATTTTGAAATTTGGTATAAATCATGATCTTGCTGCACCAAAAACCTATCATAAAAAATCTGCCATTCGAGATAAAAAAATCTTTTAACATTTTTTAATGCAAGCAATTATGTTTGAGCAAAATTCATAACAAATACACTTACCAACAATGCACAAGATGAGGAACAACTGATATTTCTTCTGCATGTTGATCTGCTGGTGATTTGATTATTATAACTAACAACGTATGCAATTCACAACCAGAATTCAGAATTTTTGGAAAACTTTAGTATCTAAAATGTGAATTTTAAAAAAGAATGCATTCATGTTTAATTTCATTCCCTTGAAAACAGAAAAGACCCTGCTGCTTTATCAATATTTTGTGCTATTAATCCATTTTCCAAACTTTCATTCAAGGTAAAATTATTATTCGTAAATTCGTTGAATTAGCAAACGAATGAAAATTTATTCTTCCGGTCTGAAGATTGAAGTTGTTTAAATCTGGCTTTGACCTGTCCTTCTAATAAATTTTCTAAATTATAATACTGAATATATGCCTAAAGCAAGATTTCATAAACTTGTCAGAAAGATTTCAAAAAAAATGTTGAGGAACTTAGAGCTACCATAGTTGCAATAAATACCTGCACCTCACAAGGATATCTTTCACATGAATGAATCAACTTAATTGAACATCCATCATAGAATGGACTAAGTGGTGCATTATCTTTTCCCCAAAAATGTCTTGATTGGTTATGTATGAACCACAGTTGGATTATTCTCACAAGAGCAATTCATTAGCGACCCACACTTAAAATTGTCATATCTCATTTCCTACATTGCTATAATGCTTTATGAGTGGGAGGTCATCGCTGCTAGTCATATTGTTATTTTTAATGAGTAATGGATGTTAGGAATTTCCTTATACATTGTTTGTTGTCTTTTATCCCTGAGTGTTCAATGTAGTTCAATCCATTGTGAGTATTGAATATGAACAAATTAGGCCTGTATTTGATGTATATTTCAAGTTAATATTCTCCTCTGGATTAATAAAGTACCATTCACACCACCCTGTAAGTGCAGGCTTCTGAATTGTCCTTCATCTCGTAAGAAGTATTAGACGATTTTATTATCACCCAAAAGCAAATACCACTCACTGCTTTTTACCTAGGCGGTCAGTTTCGTTCGGGATGTTTTCCACTTAGAGTGAGGTTGCTGGTACTACATCTTTAGGTAACTATTCACTCTTATATGGCCTTCAGTTGGTTCCTTTTAGGCACTGCTTCCGGTCGTGTTCAGAGTAAATTTTTATAAATAAAAAAAGAAGGTAAAATTAAATAGGAAGTTGGTAATGATCCCACAATCGCCTGGGGCAGATACTACTCACCGCATTTCATTATAGTGGTTCAATCCTCTCAGATATGTTTTCCACTTGGAGTGTATTTGCTGGTACTACATTTTGTATTAGCTTTTTGCCACTTAAAGCGTCTGTTACTTTGTTCCATTTAGGAGTTACTTCTGGCATTTTGATAAATAAAATCTTTTGGTTCACTGCTTTCACTTCCTTCTTATGAGAATATTGGAAGTGTTCTTTATTGCTACTTGTGATCATTGAAAACCATGTCCTTCCACCATTGTTTGTTCAGTATCAGTATTGTGAAGGCATTGAGTCATCTTAACTGTTTGTATACTGCGTGTGAGTATTGCGACTTCAACAATCAACCATGTCCATTCATAGATAATAGGTTAAGATGAACTAAAACCTTTGACCTTCACTTAGAACTGATATATAACTCAAAATATTTTATTTCGTTATGTATGCTGTATTCTCAACTTTGCTCTCTCACTATCTTGTTTTGTTATATGTGACGTATTCTCGGCTTTCCTCTCCAAACAGGTTATATTGAACATAGAACAAACAGTAGTTAACCTCACTGCCCGGGTTTCCTCGTCTCGGGTTTGTGTGAAAATTTGATAAATCAAGTCTGTTTGCACTTTGCGACTTCTTTATTTTATTATATTCATATAGTACTTTCACCTAAACATGCTAATTGGGACTTGGCGACAAAATCTATATCTCCAACCAATACTCAACACAAGATATGATGCCAAATTTTTCCTGATTTTACTAACGAGCTCTTATAGGTGAACAGCGTGAAGATTGCTTGAAGAAAGCTTGAGTGTTTAACTCACTGGGACATGAATCTGCGCATTAACCTGCATTATGATGAATACAATAACAATCTGTCAGGCATGGTCCAAGAATGCTGATCAAAATAGTTAATCTGTCAAGCATGGTCCACAGAAATGTCAAACTTATGAATAAAATAACAATCTGTCAAGCATGGCCCGGTGAAGCTGATCGAAATAATTGATCTTTTAAGCATGGGCCATAGAAATATCAAACTTATGCTAAATATAACAATCTGTCAAGCATGGTCCTTGGAATTCTCCAACTTTTAATCAGAATATTATTCGACCTCAAACATCCACTACTGTTCAAGGGATGCAACTAACACAAGAGTTCGAGATTATTACTCTTGTCTGTACTCTTGCTTCAGACACTTACAAGAGTATTCAAATCCTCACATAAACAGCAAATTTTAAACAAAATGGGAGAATTTTCATATTTGAAATGTTCTAATAAATTTTGCTACAATCATTCAAATCATACCTGATGGCTTCTGATGTCAAAAAATAAATATAAATTCATTGAGATTAAGCACAGAATTCAAATGATACTGTTTTATACTAAAGTGTCTCGATTTCTTTCAGAAATACTTGCATGGTGAAATACACAAGAGCGTAGTCTACTCTCCTACAGAAATCCCTTTACATACCTTGCATTTCTATCAAATAATGCCCTAAAAATTACTCTCAAATGAGCCAACTTGATATATACACGAATTTATTGAATATACATTAATCTGTATAATATATTACCACATAATATTAGCAAAAAATACTGAAATTCTTATCGCTACTGAGTAATATTGTGCACAGAACCGACTGCTATAGTAAGGTCTAGTAAAAAGAACCTGCCCTTGCCGAGGATTAAACCATTCACCACTTTGTTTACTTTATTTGCTTTTAATCGCCTTTGTAATCTTCTTTAGTTGTCTTTCAAACAAGGGTTCAAAATTACCAGAAATAAAAATTTAAGCAATAAATCTTTTGAAAAATTAGTATAAATTGTAAGTTTTGACAATCAAAATAATATTATTTTAAAAATTCATAGCATGCCTTTGTTTTTTGGGGGTTATGCTTAAAAAACAATTCTCCTCACATTCATCCTAGTTGGTGCATGTGATTTTTTTTACTGAATTACATCTCATATTGACTTTCTTGTGCATTTGTTACATTCTCATATTGTCTTTCATTCTTTTTTTCAACTTGAATCGGAACTTCATATCCACTTTCATCTGATGTTGGGACATAGTTTTCATATGTTACTCGTTGGGTCCCAGCTACGCTTTGGTTGGTGACAATCAATTCTGTAGAATCTTGGTTTCCAGTTTTAATCTTCATGCAATATCTAGTTTAAATATAATGAAAGTTTCTAAATACAACTTTTTTTGCAGTTTTTTATTTCGATTTTTTTACAAACACTTATTTAATGATTGCGTAGAAAATCAAATCATTTCAATCCTACAAAATCATTTTTATGAGTTTCAATCATAATGTAAATTTGCAGGTCGCTACTCCATTTTTGATGATACAACAGTCCATGTTCAAATTTTAAATGATTCTAAAATTTCCAGTTGTACAAAGTTTAGCAAAAGGAAATTTTTTGTTCAGAGAATTTTTTTTTATTATTCTTTTTATATTTTTGCTATATAATTGGTGATATTTCACTATCGTAGATACAGGCTTTAGAAAAGTTCTAAGTTGTTCCCTGAGTGTAGTAAGAGGCGACTAAAAGGATGAAAGTGATAGATGGTTTATTTATTTTTTTAAAGTCACTTCTTGGAGTGGATCACCCAAGGCCTTGTACCAGTGCCACTTATAGACAGACTGGGTTAGAATTTTTGGAAAGATATGATCTTTCTTGATCGGCTTAGTCTACCCAAGTTATTTCACCCTGGGTGGTCTTTGGATTAATGAACTGGACTTGCCGGGCTCGAAACCAAGATCTACAACCTGCGATGCCAACATGTTAAACGACTAGACCACCGCGCCTTATCCCCCAGGGCTGATAATACTCAACACACTTTACCATGGCGGTTCAGTCCTGTATGGGAAGTTTCCCGCTTAAAGTGCAGTTGCAGGTGTTACATCTTGGAGTTGCTATTTGAGTGGTTGGATCCTTTTAATAAATCATCATAGTTCAATTCAACACTATTAAATGCATCAATTAAGAGATCCTTGTTTTATAAAACATTCGATTCATACAAACCTCTGTGCAATACATGCAGACAAGACACCGACTATTAGACCCAGAATGAATCCTATCACGGCTCCAAGTATTCCTGCTGTAGTGGTTGATCCTGAATTATGTTCTGTAATGATGGTTGTTATTTCTAATTTGTTTTGTGGCATGCCATTAGATTTTATAATAAGAATAGAAATCTACTCAGTATAAAGACTCTTAGGAAAATTCAACAAATTTTCAACAAAAGTGCAGATGTTTTTTTTGTTCCAGTTCACCAACTCTTTAAAAATATTATTGGGAGATGCTGGGGGCTTAAATCTGGATGCTCGTGTTGGTGTTGGGATTTTGCAGATGCATAAATATACCTCAAAACTTGTTTAAGCTACAATCCATCCGTTTTGTAGTGGCCTGTACCAGAGGCCACTTATAGAAACACAGGGTTTTTATGAAAAGATATGACCTTTTTCTGTTTGGCTTAGCCTACCCAGGTTATTACACCCTGGGTTGATTGGTGGGATTAATGAGCCGGACTCACCTGGGTAGGATAGTCTTGCAGTTGCAGCATGTAGGCGCGAAGATCTCGGTTTGAGTCCCGGCGAGTCAGGCTCGCTTATCCATGCCCGCCACTCAATCCAGGGTGTAATAACTTGGGTTGGCTAAGTCAATCAGGAAAAGATCACATCTTTCCAGCAATTCTAACCCTGTCCGTCTATAAGTGGCCGCTGTTACAAGTTGTAGGACAGGGTGATCCACTCTAAGAAATGGCTATAAAAAAGTTAACATGTTGACATTGAAAGTAAAAGATCTGGGGTTCAAGTCCCAGTGACTCCTGTCTATCAATCCATGTCCTCCACTCAACGCGGAGTTTATAATTTGTATGTATATGTCCAAACTAGAAAGCATACATTTTTCAAAAACTCTACCTTGTTCACATTTTGTTGGCCTTTGATATAGTGTCATGCTCAAGGGCTTTAGAATAGTCCTAACGTATTTTCCTGCGCGACGTAGGAGGCAGAAACCACTCACTGCACTTCACCATGATGGTTCAGTTCTGTTTGGGGTGTTTTCCGTTTAGAGTTTATTTGCTGGTACTACCTCATTTAGTAGCTCTTTACTATTGAGTGGCCGTTCGATGGTTTTCTTTGGGTGCTACTTCCCGACCTTGCTTCGAGTGAATTTCAATAAAAAAGGGGTGATCTTTCCAGCGAACGCATGTGAAAAAAACGAATGATATGAAATTTATAGCTCAAGGTTATAATACTACATATAATAGTACAAGGTTACATAGTACAATCATATTTGGTCGTTTCTGATACTTCAAGTGGCAAGGTGGAACAAAAAGGCAGCAAATTTCACTAAAAAGAAGATATAAATTGTTGATTCAAGGGAAATGAAGCAATCTTAAAAAGCCATAAAATGCTTATTTTTCATAATCATATGTTTTATTTGGGCTTTCACAATGTAGAAAAACGATGTCAAAAAATGGGGAATATTGCAATATATCTGCTAAAACTTTTTTATTATGATACAATTTCACGTAGTTGCAGCTTATGGTTTTCGATTATTATCAAGATGAACATTTTTTTAAAAAAGCATGAAGCCTATTAGGGAAATGAAACATTCTAAGAAGTCTTGAATGTTTGACAATATTTTCGCATATTTGATTTTTTGTTAAAAATTTCAAAGTACAGAAAAATACGATGAAATTGCTGTTGAAACTTATTACTCTGATGCATTAGTGTCTTAACACGTTTTGAGATGCTCGCGTGTAATTATTAATTAACTAATAATTACTTTCAGCCGTGTAGGTATGGGCTTCAGAATAGTCCTAACCTTTTTTTCCCTTGGTATCGTAAGAGGCAGCTAGAAGGAAGGAAAGAAGTGGTAGATGTATTTACCATCGCCCAGGGCATATACCACTCGCTGCACTATACCATGGTGGTTCAGTTCCACTTGGGATGTTTTCCATTTAGAGTGCAGTTGCTGGTACTACATCTTGTAGTAGCTCTTTGATATTAATTGTTCGTTAGTTGGTTTTCTTTCAGGCACTTCTTCTGACCTTGCTCAGAGTGAATTTCAATAAAAAAGTCGACTAACGGAATAGATTTTGCTCAAATTGTAAGATATTTCATGCTTACTTGGTTTTAGAGTAGTCGTATGAAGATGGCAGTTGATGAGAATATATTCGAATTTTAAATATTTACTATATCCCGAATAGTTTCTTGCAACATATTTGATATAATATGAACTTCCTATTGTTTTATTCCATGGTGTTATTGAATCACAGGTCGAGTTTGATACTTGAATATTTTCTTTGATCTTGTTGATGTTGCAATTTGTAGATTCAGTTGCATAGGCAAGGCAGTAGTTATGTGGAAATCTGCATGTATATTCATCGGTTCCTGATTATGATAATAATATTTCTGTTCATTGTTATAAAATGCAGAAATTATTTACTTTAAAAAAATTGCAATCATTTTATCCAATATGAGAACAAATTGTATTTGCAAAAGTTACATCGTATTTCACTAGTTTTACCTGGAAATCTGATTCTTGCAGAGCATTCCCCGCTGCTGCTATTTCTAACATCTGGCAGTGAAACATTTCGTAGCAACAGAACAACTGCAATGTTGTCATCTGTATTCATACTTGTTGGTATTGTCCATCGACAATTGCAGTCGTAATCATTACCTGGTCCATACGTGATGTTCTTACTTGCTCTCCCAAGTTCAAAGTTTTGACATTTTGAACATGCCGCTGTCGCTGTATCTATATTGTTACAATGCACTGTTGGTAAAAATTATAAAACATTATTAAAAAGCTTGTAAATTCGATTCAGAAATAACTTTTCAAAACATGATATAATAATGAGGCATCAGGTTGGCTCAATAGGTAAAGCGCTGGCAATATGCATCAAACTATGCATCAGTGATTGCTCTGACATCGGTTCGGATCCTGTGAGTGATGATTATGTGCTAGAGTTCTGCTTGACATCTTGTCTCCCTCATTTTCTTCAGGTGTCCAAGCAGCCAAGTACCGTTCGCTGTCATAAAATACCCTGATTTGTTTTATATCCATCATCATAGTGTATCACCCTTACCAAGGTCCTGTACCGGTGGCCACTTATAGACGAGAAGGGTTAGAATTGCTCGAAAGATATGATCTCACCTCTTCTGCTTAGGCTACCCAAGTTATTACACCCTGGATTGAATAGTGGGTATGGATTAACGAGCCGGACTCGCCGGGACTCGAACTTGTGATCTTCAACATGTGGTGCCAATATGTATGACTATACTAGGCCCACAATATTGTACTGGCCAAACTATTGTATTTCAATTGCTGGTACAAGTGACAGTTTAACACCACCCAGAACAGATACCACTCACCTCTTCATTATGATGTTCGGTACAAATGGAATGTTTTCTGCTTAGAATGCAGTTTCTGGTGCTACAGTTTGTAGTAGCACTTGGCAATATATGTAGCTGCTTGCTGTATTTTAACTGCAACTTTGGCCGTGTTCAGAGCAAATTTCAGTAAGAAAATTTTCAATATTGGTTTAAAGTAACGAATTATGCAAAATTTCATGTAGCATTTAAAATTAATCATGAATTTTTTCTATGATATCCTAATCACTTCCAAAAAACAACATTTACTAATTTTTGAAATCTTATAACTGGCAAATTCAAGTATATTGACTTGGTAGATGGTTTTATCTTTGCCCAGGGCAGATACCACTCGCTTTACTCTATCATGGTGGGTCAGTTTCTTTTGGTATGTTTTCAGTTCAGAGTGCAGTTGCTGATCTTCTAGTGTCTCTTTGCTATTGAGTGGCTGTGCCTTGGTTCCCTTTGATAGCTGTTCCCTGCCTTGCTTAGAGTGAATTTCAATAAAAAAAAATTAAAATATTATCATGAGCAAATTCCACTTACCAATGATACACAATATGATCCATTTTGATAGGATGAAAGACAGATGATTGGTCTGCATGTTGATTTTGTAGCAGGAATTATCAGAAACCAAATTCTAATTCCACATAAATATTTTGAAGTTTATATAACATGGACAAAAATCTTTAATTTTGTCTTGGGATGTCCTTATCTTGGGTGCCCGGGTAGGTCAATCGGTAAAGCGTTTGGAATATGCCTCGAGCTACGCATGTTTGATCGTCATGGTGCAGGTTCGAATCCTGTGAGCGACGATGATTATATGCAAGGGTGGTTCTCGCAAACTCTGCTCGCGGCTTTCTCCACCAACAAGGTCCATGCACAGGAAAAAATTAGAAATGCGATAGTTCAAAACAAAACTTTCACCCCGATTCGGAACTGGTATTTGCACGAGAGGTCGTGGTTCGCCATATGGTTAAGCTGCATCCTCGACTTTTCTCTCCTGCAGGATAGAAATGATGTGATTAGGGATCCAAAAAACATTCGTTGTCAAAGTCAAGCAAAACTAAACAAGAACTAAAAAACTTTACTGATTTTACAACTGGACACAACAAGATTGGCAAAAAACATAATAAATCGCCTTAAGGTTATATAATATTTAAGTATTTGCCTTGCTATCTGACAATTAAAATAAGAATCTATTAAGATGCTTAAATTCAGTTTAAAATTCTAAAACTTATCTCTAGCTCTTAGATGTGTTCTGGTGTTTTCAAACGAATGCTCAATGTGAATGGTTTCTTAAAACAGTCAGGTACAAGCTTCTGAATGGACTCGTTGTTTTAATTTTTTTACATCATTCCTATATTAAATAGTTTTATTGACATCCCGCTTCTAGGCAGACTAGCCTGATGTCAAGTACTCTGTTACTCAGACACCCGAAGTAAATGGCTGTTATCAGAAAACAATTTAGCCATTGACCAATATTTCATAATAAATTCCCTTCTAGAAGATCGAAATATCTCTTTTTAGGTGTCTGATTGTATCTAAGCTGTAGGAAAAGTTCAAAATCATCAATCAAAAAGAAAAGAGAAAAAGGTGTCAAGATTGGCTATGAAACTGCAGTGTTGATAGTTTCAAAGCTTTCTCTTTATCCGAAAAAAAAAAATGACTTGAACATATCGTACACCCAAGGAAAAACAAGATTCAGTCACCCCTGGAATAGGATTGTCTTTACTTAGTTTAGTTTGAATGATTTTCTGAACTAACTATATAAACATTTAATCTTTCAATATTTAACTTTTTAACTGATTTATCTCAAAACGAAATTGTGTATTTGTCTATTTTACTGTGAAGTCATAATTTTTAGTCAAATTTATCATGTAAAAATTGACATTTATCCTGATTGCACTTAAAGTGAGTTAATTTTAGGAAAAAGCGAAATTGAAATGGTTGAAACCATGACTTGAGAACCACCTTCCTATTTCAACTAAAATTTTTCTAAACTAAATCCTCACAAAGTACAATACTTTACCGGTTGACATGGCTCTTATCTATTGTACTTTAGCAACTGGTTTGAAACAAAATTTTGAATATCCCACGAAAGCATCATGTTTTTGACATTGTCAGTATGATTCACCATATGTGTCTGCTATTTGATGTTAGGTTTTGGCACAAATTCTCATTAAATAACTTTCATTGTATTGTCTGCACTGCATGGCGTTTCATTCATGTTTAATAGTGCAGTGTTTTAATGTATTTAATGTCTATTATACTGTTATGACTGCGAATCACTTAACTACCGGTTATTGCATCCTCTATCGATCATTTCCACGCACAGCAAAAACTAAGTGAAACTTTAGATCAAAACATTTTATTTGAATCGAACTAGTATCTGCATGAGATGTTGCAATAATATCGTCTTTCCTTTTTCATAAAATAAAAATGAATTTCTGTCTTATGATCAGTGCGGCATTGTCTTTTTTTCTTTAGGCCCAAGGAATGCTCATGTCATTTTCTGGCTAAAAGGAAGCAAAGAAGTGCTATATGATTTTACCAATGCCCAGGGCAGATTTAATTTGTGGTAGATGAGGATACCTGTTGTATTTTCTTCTGTCATCACCCAGACAGTACTTTTCTATAGCGGTTCTGTTCTATTTGGGATTTGTTCCACTTAGAGGGCAGATGCTGGTACCTTATTTTGTAGTAGCTCCTTGCCACCAAATGACCATTAGTTAATTCCATCTAGGTTCTGCTTCCGAATATGTTCTGAGCGAATTTCAGAAATAAGAATAATAAGGTTTATATGTCCTGATTTGCAATTTGTTCAGTCTATATAAAGAATTACCAAATAAAAAGAAGTAATATTCTGGAATTAATATAATTTTGATGCGAGAAATAGAAAAAAATGAATTTACAAAGTTAATTAAAAAATGCATTAATATACACCTATAGGTGGCCGCTAGTACAGAGCCTTGCTCAAAATGATCTACTAATATTTTGCTAAAATGACAAAGAGACACTTCAAATTGTAGAACCAACCTATGTATTTTGAATGTTATAGGGTGCTGAACAATTACAATAAAGTCTAGCAAGTGGTATCTGGGCAGTAATATAATCACCTGTCCATTCCCTTTGCATCCCATTGGTCACCTCTTACAAACATAAATACACTGCACTTGTTCTTTTGGAAGTTTTTACGAAATATGTAAATTCAAGACTTTCGTAAATATTGTGTAATATTCTTTCATACTCACTTGAATCTGCAGTTGTTGTCTGGTCTCTGCAATCTATTACAAGATATTGGATGATAAAATGTTTTTTGTATCCAGCAAAGTTTCCAGCATTGTACTCTATCCTGTATGGACTTCCTCCTGCTTTACTCCATGGGATTATTGAAGTGCAATCAAATTCAAAATTTGATATTATGTCTCTGATTATTTCAACGGTACAAATAGTTGATTCAGTGGCAAATGTCAGGCAATAGTTTTTCACAAAGTTACAATGAAATCCATCAGTACCTGAAACAATATAAGATATAATATAAGTAAATAATCCATTGCATTGCTTCTCAACCTCCGATACTTGTGCAATTGGTGATATGCAACAGATTTTGAAGTGCTACAAAACCCAGTAAAGTCAGCAAAGATTTAACCTACCCCAGAACTACAGCAGCCATCAACCTAAAATTTTATTTTGTTTTTGTAAAATCTTCTAAATTGTTTTGTAATGGCATGTAATTTGGTTCCTGCTGGCTTGTAGTTATATTTTTGTCATGCACATTGGGTTTTATGTAAGCTAAGGGGTTGCGTAATAATCGGAAAAAATTTGATCAGATGGTACACAATGAGAATAAAATCGAGAACTACTGGCCCATAAGAACGCATATTCCGTATTCAAACTTATTGATATTCTTATTTGGCAGTTGTAGCTATGTTCTGTTAAATGGACAGGACATTCCCATTCAGAGTATTTTGCTTAAAGATTAGCCATGTAAGCAACATTTCAAATTGATGAAGCATAGGATTCAGCTTTTTTACCTGGGAATCTGATCCATGCTGAACAGTCTATACTTCCACCACTACCTGATGTCATTGGCATTGAAACATTTGTAACAACAGAACAACTGCAGTGTTGTCATCTGTATCCATACTTGTTGGTATTGTCCATCGACAGTCGCAGTTATGTTCGATACTTGGTCCATATGTGATATTCTTGCTTTCTGTTCCAAGTTCAATATTTGGACAATCTTTGCAGGTCTTACCTTCTGTAACTCTGATTAGCTGATCTGTGAATAAAAATACTGTTCCTGCTAGCACTCTCAAGCATAGGATTTTTACATCTTAAGCATGTCGCTGTTTCATGCATTTTGATACAATGTACTGTTGAGAAATCATTTATTTGAATCATTTTCTGGCCATTATTAATATTACCGTTCAATTCGGATTTTTAAGCACGTACAACATTCAAGTCTATGATCAAAACGCACAGGAGATTGTGGTTTTCACACTTGATTATACTGTATTCTTGGTTTTCCTCTCCCAAAGAATAAAGATTCAATTTTATTCTAAGGTATATCCTGTTAACCAAGGTATTTCAAACTTTACCTGTTTAGGCAATATTGACTTTTAAATGTGGATAAAAGCACCCACTATATTTTTCTGTATCAGTTTGTTTTTGCAAAGGTTTCCTGCTTAAGAAGTACCGGTAGTTACTTGTCGCTTTTATTTCTATCATTCTAAGGAAACTCACTAAAAGAAGATGTATCCTTATCCGAACCGTGAAATTTCTTGGATACAATTACCCTCTGTAGATAATTTTTGTTTTCCAAATTTATTCTCTATGTGACAAAAATTCATACTACTGCCTGATTTATCATGCTATTTTGATTTTTGTTATAAATCATGATTTTGCTGTACCGGAAAAGCTATCATAATAAAAAATCTGTCATTCCAGATTAAAGAATTATTTTAACATTTTTCAATGCGAGCACTTATGTTTGAGCAAAATTCATAACAAATATACTTACCAACAATGCACAAGATGAAGAACAACTGATAACTCTTCTGCATGTTGATCTGCTGGTAACTTGAATATTATAACTAAGAAAATATGCAATTCACAACCACAATTCCTATTTTATAAGGAGCTTCGATATATAAAAAATTAATATGATTTTTAAAAAAGAACTTTCTCGTTTTATAGGGCCCATTGCTGCAGACAAACTAGAAATTGAAACTATGCCAGGTTAGAGCCGTTAGTCTTGAAAACTTCATTCGTCTTTGATTTCATTCCCTTGAAAGCAGAAATGACCCTTCCTGCTCCATCAATATCTTGTGCTATTAATCCATGTTCCAAACTTTTTTCAAGTTAAAATTACAATTCGAAAAATTTGTTGAATTAGCAAACGAATAAACTTTATTCTACTGGCCTGAAGATTGAAGTTGTTTAAAACTGGCTTAAACCTAGCTTCCATGATAACTTTTCCAAATAATAATACTGATAATTTTAGAAACTTATCAGAAGTATTAAAACAAACATTGAAGAACCTGGAGCCATCAAAATTGCAATCAAAAACCTTCACCTGCGCCTCCTTAGAATATCTTTTACTTCACTAAACCCACTAAATTGAATATCCATCATAAAATACACTGAGTGGTGTATCATCTTTTCACAAAAATATCTTGTTTGATCATGTATGAACCACAGTTGGATTATATCTCACAAAAGGAATCCATTCGCGACCCATACTTAAAATTGTAATATCTCATTTCCTATATTGCTATAATGCTTGATAGGTGGGAGGTCATCAATGGTATAATATTGTTATTTTTAATGAGTAAGGGATGTTATGAATTTCTTGTACAATGTATGTTGTCTTTTATTCTTGTATGTTCAATGTAGTTTAGGTATATTGAATATGAACAAATTATGTCTGTAGTTTTTGTATATTTCAGGTAGGTAATATTCTCTCTCTGTGTTAATAAAAGATCATCCACATCACCATGTAGATGTGAGATTCAGAATCGCCCTGATCTATGTTTTATTATAGATAACAAAGAAATGGTAGATGGAATAACCATCGCCCAGGGCAGATAAAACATGCTTTCCACTTCACTATCTTGTTTTGTTATAAACGCCCTATTCTCGGCTTTCCCCTCCAAACAGGATATGAAGACTTATTGGGTCAATCTGAGCAAGGCTCGATCCTATTCAGAAATTTTATTTTGTCATGCATGAGCAACATGCGGACTGGGACTTGGCAACACAATTCATATCAGCAACCAATACTCAAGACAACATAAATTATTTCTGATTATGATACTAATGAGCGTGAAGGTTGCTTGAAGGAAACTTTAGGCTTCAGATCACCCAATGCAGGATATTACAACCCTGGTTTTGTGGATTTGCCTGGGTTTGAGTTTTGCTCATTGGGACTTGAATCTGGGATATTTAACCTGCGTTAGGCCAAGCATGGGTCATACAAGAATCTGACTTATAATTGAAATAACAATCTGTCAAGCATGGTCCAAGAATGGTGATCAAAATAAGTAATTTGTAAAGCATGGGCCACAGAAATATTCAACTTATGATTAAAAGCATATCTGTCAAGCATGAACCGAGGATTCTGATCAAAATAATTAATCTGGTTAAGCATGGGCCACAGAAATATTGAACTTCAAAATATCATTCCGCTCCAACTTCCACTACTGCTCCAGGGATGCAACTAACACAAAAGTTCGAGAGTAGTACTCATCGGTACTCTCGCTCAGACATTTACAAGAGTATTCAAACACTCACATAAATGGCAAATTTTGAACAAAATGAGAGAATTTTCATATTTGAAATGTTCTAATAAATTCACCTACAATCATTCAAAACATACCTGATGGCTTCTGATCTCAAAAAATAAATATAAAGTCCTTTGCAATAAGCACAGAAGTCAAATGATACTGTTTTTATACTAAACTGTCACGATTTCTTTCAGAAATACTTGCATGGTGAAAAACATGAGAGCGTAGTCTACTCTCCTACAGAAATCCCTTTACCTACCTTGCATTTCTATCAAATAATGCCCTAAAAATTACTCTCAAATGAGCCAACTTAATATATACACGAATTTATTGAATATACATTAATCTGTATAATATATTACCATGTAATATTAGCAAAAAATACTGAAATTCTTATCGATACTGAGTGATATTGTATACAGAACCGACTGCTATAGTGAGGCGTAGTAAAAGGAACCTGCCCTTGGCGAGGATTAAACCATTCACCACTTTGTTTACTTTATTTGCTTTTAGTCGCCTTTGTAATCTTCTTTAGTTGTCTTTCATACAAGGGTTCAAAATTACCAGAAATAAAAATTTAAGCAATAAATCTTCTGAAAAAAATAGTATCAATTGTAAGTTTTGACAATCAAAATAATATTATTTTAAAAATTCATAGCATGCCTTTGTTTTTTGGAGGTTATGCTTAAAAAACAATTCTCCTCACATTTATCTTAGTTGGTGCATGTGATTTTTTTTACTGAATTACATCTCATATTGACTTTCTTGTGCATTTGTTACATCCTCATATTGTCTTTCATTCTTTTTTTCAACTTGAATCGGAACTTCATATCCACTTTCATCTGATGTTGGGACATAGTTTTCATAAGTTACTCGTTGGGTCCCAGCTACGCTTTGGTTGGTGACAATCAATTCTGTAGAATCTTGGGTTCCAGTTTTAATCTTCATGCAATATCTAGTTTAAATATAATGAAAGTTTCTAAATACAACTTTTTTTGCAGTTTTTTATTTGGATTTTTTTACAAACACTTATTTAATGATTGCGTAGAAAATCAAATCATTTCAATCCTACAAAATCATTTTTATGAGTTTCAATCATAATGTAAATTTGCAGGTCGCTACTCCATTTTTGATGATACAACAGTCCATGTTCAAAATTTTAAATGATTCTAGAATTTCTAGTTGTACAAAGTTTAGCAAAAGGAAATTTTTTGTCATTCAGAGAATTTTTTTTTTATTATTCTTTTTATATTTTTGCTATATAATTGGTAATATTTCACTATCGTAGATACAGGCTTTAGAAATGTTCTAAGTTGTTCCCTGAGTGTAGTAAGAGGCGACTAAAAGGATGAAAGTGATAGATGGTTTATTTATTTTTTTAAAGTCACTTCTTGGAGTGGATCACCCAAGGCCTTGTACCAGTGCCACTTATAGACAGACTGGGTTAGAATATTGGAAAGATATGATCTTTCTTGATCGGCTTAGTCTACCCAAGTTATTTCACCCTGGGTTGAATGGTGGTCTTTGGATTAATGAACTGGACTTGCCGGGCTCGAACCCAAGATCTACAACCTGCGATGCCAACATGTTAAACGACTAGACCACCGCGCCTTATCCCCCAGGGCCGATAATACTCAACACACTTTACCATGGCGGTTCAGTCCTGTATGGGATGTTTCCCGCTTAAAGTGCAGTTGCAGGTGTTACATCTTGGAGTTGCTATTTGAGTGGTTGGATCCTTTTAATAAATCATCATAGTTCAATTCAACACTATTAAATACACCAATTAAGAGATCCTTGGTTTATAAAACATTCGATTCATACAAACCTCTGTGCAATACATGCAGACAAGACACCGACTATTAGACCCAGAATGAATCCTATCACGGCTCCAAGTATTCCTGCTGTAGTGGTTGATCCTGAATTATGTTCTGTAGTGATGGTTGTTATTTCTAATTTGTTTTGTGGCATGCCATTAGATTTTATAATAAGAATAGAAATCTACTCAGTATAAAGACTCTTAGGAAAATTCAACAAATTTTCAACAAAAGTGCAGATGTTTTTTTTGTTCCAGTTCACCAACTCTTTTAAAATATTATTGGGAGATGCTGGGGGCTTAAATCTGGATGCTAGTGTTGGTGTTGGGGTTTTGCAGATGCATAAATATACCTCAAAACTTGTTTAAGCTTCAATCCATCTGTTTTGTAGTGGCCTGTACCAGAGGCCAATTATAGAAACACAGGGTTTTTATGAAAAGATATGACCTTTTTCTGTTTGGCTTAGCCTACCCAGGTTATTACACCCTTGGTTGATTGGTGGGATTAATGAGCCGGACTCACCTGGGTAGGATAGTCTTGCAGTTGCAGCATGTAGGCGCGAAGATCTCGGTTCGAGTCCCGGCGAGTCAGGCTCGCTTATCCATGCCCACCACTCAATCCAGGGTGTAATAACTTGGGTTGGCTAAGTCAATCAGAAAAAGATCACATCTTTCCAGCAATTCTAACCCTGTTCGTCTATAGGTGGCCGCTGTTACAAGTTGTAGGACAGGGTGACCCACTCTGAGAAATGGCTATAAAAAAGTTAACATGCTGACATTGAAAGTAAAAGATCTGGGGTTCAAGTCCCAGTGACTTCTTTCTATCAATCCATGTCCTCCACTCAACGCGGAGTTTATAATTTGTATGTATATGTCCAAACTAGAAAGCATACATCTTTCAAAAAACACTACCTTGTTCACATTTTGTTGGCCTTTGATATAGTGTCATGCTCAAGGGCTTTAGAATAGTCTTAACGTATTTTCCTGCGCGACGTAGGAGGCAGAAACCACTCACTGCGCTTCACCATGATGGTTCAGTTCTGTTTTGGGTGTTTTCCGTTTAGAGTTTAGTTGCTGGTACTACTTCATTTAGTAGCTCTTTACTATTGAGTGGCCGTTCGATGGTTTTCTTTGGGTGCTACTTCCCGGCCTTGCTTCGAGGGAATTTCAATAAAAAAGGGGTGATCTTTCCAGCGAGCGCATGTGAAAAAAACGAATGATATGAAATTTATAGCTCAAGGTTATAATACTACATATAATAGTACAAAGTTACATAGTACAACCATATTTGGTGGTTTCTGATACTTTAATTGGCAAGGTGGAACAAAAAGGCAGCAAATTTCACTAAAAATTTACTAAAAAGAAGACATAAATTGTTGATTCAAGGGAAATGAAGCAATCTTAAAAAGCCATAGAATGCTTATTTTTCATAATCGGATGTTTTGTTTGGGCTTTCACAATGTAGAAAAGCGATGTCAAAAAATGGGGAATATTGCAATATATCTGCTAAAACTTCTTTATTATGATACCATTTTACGTAGTTGCAGCTCATGGTTTTCGATTTTCTATTATCAAGATGAACTTTTTTTAAGAAAGCATGAAGCTTTTAAGGGAAATGAAACATTCTAAGAAGTCTAAATTGTTTGACAATATTTTCGCATATTTGATTTTTTGTTCGAAATTTCAATGTACAGAAAAATACGATGAAATTGCTGTTGAAACTCATTACTCTGATGCATTAGTGTCTTAACACATTTTGAGATGCTCATGTGTAATTATTAATTAACTAATAATTACTTTCAGCCGTGTAGGTATGGGCTTTAGAATAGTCCTAACTTTTTTTTCCCTTGGTATCGTAAGAGGCAGCTAGAAGGAAGGAAAGAAGTGGTGGATGTATTTAGAGTGCAGTTGCTGGTACTACATCTTGTAGTAGCTCTTTGATATTAATTGTTCGTTAGTTGGTTTCCTTCAGGCACTTCTTCTGACCTTGCTCAGAGTCAATTTCACTAAAAAAAGTCAACTAACGGAATAGATTTTGCTCAAATTGTAAGATATTTCATGCTTACTTGGTTTTAGAGTAGCCGTATGAAGATGGCAGTTGATGAGAATATATTGCAAGTTGAAATATTTCCTATATCCTGAATAGTTTCTTGCAACATATTTGATATAATATGAACTTCCTATTGTTTTATTCCATGGTGTTATTGAATCACAGGTCGAGTTTGATACTTGAATATTTTCTTTGATCTCGTTGATGTTGCAATTTGTAGATTCAGTTGCATAGGCAAGGCAGTAGTTATGGGGAAATCTGCATGTATATTCATCGGTTCCTGATTATGATAATAATATTTCTGTTCATTGTCATAAAATGCAGAAATTATTTACTTTAAAAAAATTGCAATCATTTTATTTAATATGAGAACAAATTGTATTTGCAAAAGTTACATCGCATTTCACTAGTTTTACCTGGAAATCTGATTCTTGCAGAGCATTCCCCGCTGCTGCTATTTCTAACATCTGGCAGTGAAACATTACGTAGCAACAGAACAACTGCAGTGTTGTCATCTGTATTCATACTTGTTGGTATTGTCCATCGACAATTGCAGTCGTAATCATTACCTGGTCCATACGTGATGTTCTTATTTGCTCTCCCAAGTTCAAAGTTTTGACATTTTGAACATGCTGCTGTCGCTTTATCTATATTGTTACAATGCACTGTTGGTAAAAATTATAAAACATTATTAAAAAGCTTGTGAATTCGATTCAGAAATAACTTGTCGAAACATGATATAACAATGAGGCACCAGGTTGGCTCAATAAGTGAAGCGCTGGCAATATGCATCAAACTATGCATCACTGATTGCTCTGACATCGGTTCGGATTCCATGAGGGATGATTATGTGCTAGAGTTCTGCTTGACATCTTGTCTCCCTCATTTTCTTCAGGTGTCCAAGCAGCCAAGTAGCGTTTGCTGTCATAAAATTCCCTGATCTGTTTTATATCCATCATCATAGTGGATCCCCCTGACCAAGTTCCTGTACCGGTGGCCACTTATAGACGAGAAGGGTTGCTCGAGAATTGCTCGAAAGATATGATCTCACCTGTTCTGCTTAGCCTACCCAAGTTATTACACCCTGGATTGAATAGTGGGTATGGATTAACGAGCCGGACTCGAACTTGTGATCTTCAACATGTGGTGCCAATATGTATGACTATACTAGGCCCACAATATTGTACTGGCCAAACTATTGTATTTCAATTGCTGGTACAAGTGACAGTTTAACACCACCCAGAACAGATACCACTCACCTCTTCATTATGATGATGGTACCGATTGCAATGTTTTCTGCTTAGAATGCAGTTTCTGGTGCTACAGTTTGTAGTAGCTCTTGGAAATATATGTAGCTGCTTGCTGTATTTTAACTGCAACTTTGGCCGTGCTTAGAGCAAATTTCAGTAAAAAAATTTTCAATATTGGTGTAAAGTTACGAATTATGCAAAATTTCATGTAGCATTTAAAATTAATCATGAATTTTTTCTATGATATCCTAATCACTTCCAAAAAACAACATTTACTAATTTTTGAAATCTTATAACTGGCAAATTCAAGTATATTGACTTGGTAGATGGTTTTATCTTTGCCCAGGGCAGATACCACTCGCTTTACTCTATCATGGTGGGTCAGTTTCTTTTGGTATGTTTTCAGTTCAGAGTGCAGTTGCTGATCTTCTAGTGTCTCTTTGCTGTTGAGTGGCTGTGCCTTGGTTCCCTTTGATAGCTGTTCCCTGCCTTGCTTAGAGTGAATTTCAATAAAAAAATATTATCATGAGCAAATTCCACTTACCAATGATACACAATATGATCCATTTTGATAGAATGAAAGACAGATGATTGGTCTGCATGTCGATCTTGTAACAGGTCAATTATCAGAAACCAAATTCTAATTCAACATAAATATTTTGAAGTTTATATCATATAATATGTACAAAAATCTTTAATTTTCTTGAGGTGTCTTGTCTTGGGTGTCCGGATAGCTCAATCGGTAAAGCGTTTGGAATACTCCTCGAGCTACGCACCTCTGATCGTCATGATGCAGGTTCGAATCCTGTGAGCGACGATGATTATATGCAAGGGTGGTTCACGCAAACTCTGCTCGCGGCTTTCTCCACCAACAAGGTCCATGCACAGGAAAAAATGAGAAATGCGATAGTTCAAAACAAAACTTTCACCCCGATTCGGAACTGGTATTTGCACAAGAGGTCGTGGTTCGCCATATGGTTTAGCTGTATCCTCGACTTTTCTCTCCTGCAGGATAGAAATGATATGGTTAGGGATTCAAAAAATTTACAACTGGGCACAACAAGATTGGCAATAAAAACATAATAAATCCCCTATAGGTTATACAATATTAAAATATTTGCCTTGCTATCTGACAATTACATTAAGAATCTATTAAGATGCTTAAAATCAGTTTAAAATTCTAAAACTTACATCCCTAGCTCTTAGATGTGTTCTGGTGTTTTCAAAAGAATGCTCAATATGAATGGTTCCTTAAATCAGTCAGGTACAAGCTTCTGAATGGACTTGTTGTTTTAATTTTTTTACATCATTTCTATATTAAATAGTTTCATTGACATCCCGCTTCTAGGCAGCTAGCAGGATATCGAGTACTCTGCTACACAGACACCCGAAGTAAATGGCTGTTATCAGAAAACCATTTAGCCAATGACCAATATTTCATAATAAATTCCCTTCTAGAAGATCGAAATATCTCTTTTTAAGGTGTCTGATAGTATCTAAAGTGTTGATAGTTTCAAAGCTTACTTTCTATCTGAAAAAAACACTTGAACATCTCGGACACCCAAGGAAAACAAGATTCAGTCACCCCTGGACTAGGATTGTCCTTACTTAGTTTAGTTTGAATGATTTTCTGAAATAACTATATAAACATTTAATCTTTCAATATTAAACTTTTAACCGATTTATCTCAAAACAGAATTGCATAGTTGTCCATTTTACTGTGAAATCATAATTTATGTCAAATTTAACAAAGTAAAATTTGGCATTTATTCTGATTGCACTGAAAGTAATTCAATTGAGGAAAAAGCGAAATTGAAATGGTTGAAACTATGACTTGAGAACCACCTTCCTATTTCAACTAAAATTTTTCTAAACTAAATCCTCACAAAGTATAATACTTTACCGGTTGACATGGCTCTTATCTATTGTACTTTAGCAACTGGTTTGAAACAAAATTTTGAATATCCCACGAAAGCAGGATGTTTTTGACATTGTCAGTATGATTCACCATATGTGTCTACTATTTGATGTTAGGTTTTGGCACAAATTCTCATTAAATAACTTTCATTGTATTGTCTGCACTGCATGGCGTTTTATTCATGTTTAATAGTGTAGTGTTTTAATGTATTTAATGTCTATTATACTGTTATGACTGCGAATCACTTAACTACCGGTTATTCCATCCTCTATCGATCATTTCCACGCACAGCAAAAACTAAGCGAAACGTTAGATCAAAACATTTTATTCGACTCAAACTAGTATCTGCATGAGATGTTGCAATAATATCGTCTTTCCTTTTTCATGAAATAAAAATAAATTTCTGTCTTATGATCAGTGTGGCTTTGTCTTATTTTTCTTCAGGCCCAAGAAATGCTCATGTCATTTTCTGACTAAAAGGAGGCAAAGAAGTGCTATATGGTTTACCATTGCCCAGGGCAGATACCACTCATTGCATTTTATCATGGCGGTTCAGTTCTATTTGGGATGTTTCTTGTTTATAGTGCAGTTGATGTTACTACATCTCTTAGCTACTCATTGCTATTCGTGGCCATTAGTTGGTTCCTTTTTGGCACTGCTTCTGCCTTTGCTCAAGAGTGATTTTCAATGAAGAAAAATAGAATAGAATTATTCAACTTTGGATCAAAATATTAATCTGCCAAGCATGGGCCCTTGAATTATTCAACTTTTGATCAAAATACTAATCTGCCAGGCATGGGCCATGGGCCAAATTTTCAAATTTCGATCAAAATATTAATCTGCCAGGCATGGACCAGAGAAATATCCAACTTTTGACGAAAATAGTAATATGCCAAGCCCGGGCCAAAGAATGATTTAACTCTTGATCAAAATATCAATCTGCCAGGCATGGACCATAGAAATGTGCAGCTTTTGATCAAAATATTAATCTGCCAGGCATGGGCCATGGAAATTTTCAAATTTTTATCAAAAAAATAATCCTCCAAGCATGGGCCATAAAAAATATCCAACTTTTGATCAAAATATTAATCGGCCAGGCATGGACCATAGAAGTGCCCAACTTTTGATCAAAATATTAATCTGCCAGGCATAGGCCAGAATAATATCCAACTTTTGATCAAAATATGAATCTGCCAGGTATGGGCCAGAGAAATATCCAACTTTTGATGAAAATATTAATCTGCCAAGCATGGGTCATAGAATTATTCAGCTTCTGATCAAAATAGTAATATGCCAAGCATGGGCAATAAAAAATGTCCAACTTTTGATCAAAATATGAATCTGCCAGGCATGGGCCAGAGAAATATCCAACTTTTGATGAAAATATTAATCTGCCAAGCATGGGTCATAGAATTATTCAGCTTCTGATCAAAATAGTAATATGCCAAGCATGGGCAATTAAAAATGTCCAATTTTTGATCAAAATATTAATCTGCCAGGCATGGGTTATAGAAATGCCCAACTTTTGATGGAAATATTATTCTGATAAATTCTGACATAGTGATGCGTTGCTTGAAGCATAGTCCTAAAGTCTTCACCGACCGAGCCTACCGGTCACTCCCAAATTTTGAGTAAAAAAACTTATTAAGTAAAATACCTGGAGAGAAACAAGTTCTCATCAGAAGAAAATGCAATAAAAAAAGTTAGATAGTTTTATTATCTTGCAGTGGTAGAAATTTTATCATCGTCCTGGGTAGATACCGCTCACTGCACTTGATCATAGTGGTTCACTTCCATTTGGAATGTTTTCCACTTAGAGTGCAGTTGCTGGTACTACATCTCATAGTATCTCTGGACGTTAGTTGGTTCTTTACCATCCAAGATACCACCTACTGCATTTTGTTACAGCGATTCTGTTTGCGATATTTTCCGTTAGTTTACAGTTGTTACTGCTACTATATTCTGTAGTAGATTTTTTTCATATAGATTTCCATCAGTTGGTTCATTTTGGGTGCTGCTGAGAGTGAATTTTCAATAAGAACTGAAATTAAGTGCAAGATAATAAGACCAGATATCAAAAGATGAGATAAAATGTCAAAATCAATTTCATCATATCATTTATATATAAACAATGTTAAATTGTTATTTCGAAAACAATATTTATCAGGGAATTTTGAGAACCGACACTGATATTTATAGCACTTGATAAATAGGAATGGCTCCCTGGTTAACCACTCGGATTTGTTTTTAATTGCTTTGCTTTGATTGATTTTTTTAATTTGTGGTAGATGAGGATACCTGTGGTAGATTCTTCTGTCATCACCCAGGACAGTACTTTACTATAGCGGTTCTGTTCTATTTGGGATTTGTTCCACTTAGAGGGCAGATGCTGGTACCTCATTTTGTAGCAGCTCATTGCCACCAAAGGACCATTAGTTGATACCTTCTAGGTTCTGCTTACGAATATGTCCTGATAGAATTTCAGAAATAAGAATAAAAAGGTTTACATGTCCTGATTTGCAATTTGTTCAGTCTATATAAAGAATTACCAAATAAAAAGGAATAATATTCTGAAATGAATATAGCGAAAACTAGCAAAAAATAAATTTATAAAGTTTATTAAGAAATGCATTAATATATTTATTATTGTTGTGAAATTTGTGTTTGAATTGCCCAGAGCAGATATCACTCCCTGCACTCTAATATTAAAGTTCTATGCGGTTTCAGCTCAGACTTCTCTTCTAATTATTGCCTTGTTTGCAATTTGCTTTGACAATCTGATTGGTCAACTTGTTTGTGTTTATAAGTAGTTTCGGGGGCACAATATTCAATATTTCAATATATAACAGTATAAGACAGATAGTCAATTGTCATTGCGATATATTTTCGATAGACTTTCCTGAACATTTGTTATCTTACATTTTTTTTTTGATGTTGTGAACTAATTATCATATGGATTTTCTTTTTTTCCACTTTTTATAATCTCATATTGACTTTCATTCTTGTTATTAATTTGAGTCGGAACTTCATATCCACTTTCATCTGAGGTTGGTGCGTAGTTTTCATATGCTGTTCGTTTTCTCACAATTGATCTTTGCTTGGTGACTTCCAGTTCTGTTGAATCTTTATTTTCAATCTGGTTCTTGTTGCGATGTCTGTATTATAGGACACCGAAATAATAAAGTTTTATAAATAATCTATATATGTTTATAATCTTCTTTACTAAGAAAGTTTAAGATACCGGTAAGCCAGACATGTTTCGAAGGGATTATTTCGAAGTTCAACCAAAACATAATATTGTCGCCATACTATAAACAAACAAATAAATGAGTTGGCCACCGAATTTCAACAAAATATTTTGCTGTTTAGCAGTCATTGCCCTCAGGTGGCTTCAGACATGCACAGGAATGTGTTTCTAGCACTTCTCATGCGCTGAAGATCAAGTGTTAGTTTATAGAACATTCCTATTACATTGTGAACAAAAGATAATCTTTTTATCATGGAATTGTAAGTGGTGTCATAGTTCTTGAAAGTAGACCACTGCTACAAAAAGTTCTGAAATGGCTTCTTAAATGTCCAATACATAGTAACCCTACAACTGACCACTGCGCAAAGTTCAGTAGTGCCTTCTCAAATAAATATGCAAATGTACCTCTGCACCATACAAGTAGATAACACACCAATCATTATTCCCACAACCAATCCTATTGCTGCCCCCAGTACTCCTGATATGATGTGGAATCCTGAACTACACTGTGCAATGATGGTTGTTGTTTCTGATTTGTTTTGAAGTTCATAACTAGTTCCTGTAATTAAATTTATATTCTGATTTTCACATTATTTTTGGTTTAACTTTATTTTGATAAAATCTAATGTGCCAATGTTATATTCACATACCTTTTTGAAATATAGATGTTCATTTGTACAGTTAGTGGGCTGTTTTATTCTGTATGCCAGTGTAACATCTCGAAATATAGAGTCTTGGATAATTTTTTTTCGAATGACAACTCTTTTTTTAGGGTATCCAAGTAGCAGCGTATTTGACATTTGTGACTCTGACACTTATTTCCATTGCTTCCAATGATTGAACGAACAAGATAATTTGGCATTATTTGGATAAAAACTTTTATTCCCATTCTACATACTTGGAAGATCTTTTACTCCAACAGTAAATGTAGTTGTTTCCAATCCATCATTTACCTGGTATTCAGGTGTTGATATAACATATTCAGCTGTTGATATTTCTCCTGAGGGAGTTTGTTTTGTTGTTGCTGTTGCTAAAATTGAAAAAAATTATTGTTTGCATTGGTTTTTTACCATTTTACATCTAATTATCCAAACAATAATCAAGAAATTGGCAGAATAAAGCAATGTGATTCATTTGATACAGTCTACATATCAAACCTGACTATTTACGCATTAATTTTTTCTATCTCTATTTTCTCTAGTCTCTATTTTGTTTGCATTATAGGTTGAAGATCTTGGGTTTGAGTCCCGCCAGGTCTTGCTTATAAATAACCCACACTCACCGTGTGACTCACGGTGTGATAACTTGAGTAGACTTGGCCTAACCGAGAGGTACATATCTGTCCAATAACGCTAACCATGTTCGCCCATAGGTGGCCATAAGAACTATCTGACTTTCGCTAAACTGACAAAGCGACTTCAAATTGTGGCACCTACCCATACACTTTAAATGTTATAGTGGACTGAATAATTACAATAAAGTCTCTTATATGATATCTGCCTTGGGCGGTAATATTATCACCTGTCCACTCCTTTGATCACCTCTTACAAACATAAATACACTGCACTTGATCACTTGATCCTTTGAAAGTTTTTACGAAATATAAATTCAAGACCTTTTTTAAATATTGTGTAAAATTCTTTCATACTCACTTGAATCTGCAGTTGTTGTCTGGTCTCTGCAATCTATTACAAGATATTGAATGATAAAATGTTTTTTGTATCCAGCAAAGTTTCCAGCATTGTACGATATCCTGTATGGACTTCCATCTGCTTCATTCCATGAGATTATTGAAGTGCAATTATGTTCAAAATTCGATATTTTGTCACTGATTTTCTCAACGGTACAAATACTTGAGTCAGTGGCTAATGTCAGGCAATAGTTTTTTGCGAAGTTACATTTATATGCATCAGTACCTGAAACAATATAAGATGTAATCGAAGGCATTTATCTATAACAGTGCTTCTCAACCTCTGTTACTTGGACAACTAATGGCATGCAACAGACTTTGAAGTACTACATGAGCCGGTCAGGCCAGCAAAGATTTAACGTCCTACAGAACTACTGCAGCCGTCTCACTAAACTTTTATTTTTTTTTATAAATCCTTCGTGATGTTTTGTAATGGCTTGTAATTTGGTTTCTGCTGTCCTGTAATTATATATGTTATTTTTGACATATTGAAATTTTCTTAAGCTAGGTGATTCGCAATTATGGAAAAGTGATCAGATAGTATTCGAAGAAAAAAGGTTTAGAAGTACTAATCTACCACTAATATTTAGTCTAATCTGTATCCATACTTGTTAATATTGTCAGTAGTAGTTATGTACAATACCCAATATATTGACATGACATTCCCATTTAGAGTATTTTGCTAAATGATTTATCCATGTATACCACACTTCAAATTTATGAAATACATAGTATGCGGCTTTTTTACCTGGAAATCTGATACTTGCAGAGCAGTCTGTACTTCCACCATTACCTGATACCATTGGCAGTGAAACATTTTGTAACAACAGAACAACTGCAGTGTTGTCATCTGTATTCATACTTGTTGGTATTGTCCATTGACAGCGGCATTCCCATTCATCACTTGGTCCAAATGTGATGTTCTTGCTTTCTCTTCCAAGTTCAGTATTTGAACAACCTTTGCAGATCTCAGCTTCTGTAACTCTCATTAGCTGATCTGTGAATAAAAATATTGTTCCTGATCGCACTCCCAAGTATAGGATTTTTTACATCTTGACCATGTTGCTGTTTCATTCATTTTGATACAATGTACTGGTGAAAAATTATTGATTTGAAGCATTTTCTGGACATTATTAATATTTCTGTTCAATTCAGATTTTTAAGCAAGTACGATACAACATTCAAGTCTATGATCAAAACGCACAAAAGATTGTGGTTTTCTCACTTGATTAAACTGTATTCTTGGTTTTCTTCTCCCATAGGATAAAGATTCATTTTTATCCTAAGGTATTTCCTGTTAACCAAGGTATTTCAAAATGTAACAGTTTACTAGGCTATATTAATTTTTAAATGCAGCTGAAATCACCCACTATATTTTACTGTAACAGTTTGTTTTCGCAATGTTTCCTGCTAAAGAAGTAGTTACTTGCCAATTTTATTTCTATTACTCAAGGAAATTCACTAAAATTAAAGATGTATCCTTATCCGAACAGTGAAATTTTTTGGATACAATTACCGACCGTAGATATTTCTTTAATTTATTCGCTCTGTGACAAAAATACCACCAACTGATTTGGAATACTATTTTGAAATTTGTTATGAATCATGATATTGCTGCACCAAAAACCTATCATAATAAAAAGCTGCCATTCGGGATAAAAGAAATTTTTAACATTTATTTAATATGAGCAATTAAGTTTGAGCAAAATCCACAACAAATGCACTTACCAATGATGCACAAGATGAGGAACAACTGATAATAATTCTGCATGTTGATCTGCTGGTGACTTGATTATTATAACTAAGAATTTTTACGATTCACAACCAGAATTCAGAATTTCTGAAAAGCTTCTGTATCTAAAATGCGATTTAAAAAAAAACTTTCTTGTTTTATATGGGTTATTGCCCCAGCCAAACTGGAAATTGATGTCAGGTTTGATTCATAGTATGATTTTGAATAGTTTCGAAAACTTCATGTCTAATTTCATTCCACTTGAAAACAGAGGAGACCTCCCTGCTTCATCAATATCTTGTGCTATTAATCCATATTCCAAACTTTTTTCCAAGGTAAAATTATAATTCGGAAAATTTGTTGAATCAGCAAACGAAGGCAAATTTATTCTACCAGCCTGAAGATTGAAGCTGTTTAAATCTGGCTTTGACCTGACTTTCGTGATAAATTTTCCAAATAATAATACATAATATAGGCCTAAAGTACGATTTCATAAACTTGTCAGAAAGATTTCAAACAAACGTTGAGGAACTTAGAGCTGCCATAATTGCAATAAATAACTGCACCTCACAAGGATATCTTTCACATGAATGAATCAACTTAATTGAACATCCATCATAGAATGGACTAAGTGGTGCATTATCTTTTCCCCAAAAATGTCTTGATTGGTTATGTATGAACCACAGTTGGATTATTCTCACAAGAGCAATTCATTAGCGACCCACACTTAAAATTGTAATATCTCATTTCCTACATTGCTATAATGCTTTATGAGTGGGAGGACATCGCTGCTAGTCATATTGTTATTTTTAATGAGTAATGGATGTTAGGAATTTCCTTGTACATTGTTTGTTGTCTTTTATCCCTGAGTGTTCAGTGTAATTTAATCCATTGTGGGTATTGAATATGAACAAATTAGGCCTGTATTTGATGTGTATTTCAAGTTAATATCCTTCTCTGGATTAATAAAGTACCATTCACATCACCCTGTAAGTGCAGGCTTCTGAATTGTCCTTCATCTTGTATTAGAAGTATTAGGCGATTTTATCAACACCCAAAGACAAATACCACTCACTGCTCTTTACCTAGGTGGTCAGTTTCGTTTGGGATGTTTTCCGCTTAGAGTGAGGTTGCTGGTACTACATCTTTAAGTTACTATTCACTCTTATATAGCCTTCAGTTGGTTCCTTTTAGGCGCTGCTTCCGGTCGTGATCAGAGTAAATTTTGATAAATAAAACAGGAGGTAAAATTAAATAAGAAGGTGGTTAATGATCCCACAATTGCCCGGGGCAGATACCACTCACTGCATTTCATTATAGTGGTTCAGTCCTTTCAGATATGTTTTCCACTTGGAGTGTATTTGCTGGTACTACATTTTGTATTAGCTTTTTGCCACTTAAAGCGTCTGTTACTTTGTTCCATTTAGGAGTTACTTCTGGCATTTTGATAAATAAAATCTTTTGGTTCACTGCTTTCTACTTCCTTCCTATGACAATACTGGAAGTGTGCTTTATTGCTACTTGTGAGCATTGAAAACCATGTCCTTCCACCATTGTTTGTTCAGTATCAGTATTGTGAAGGCATTGAGTCATCTTAACTGTTTGTATACTGCGTGTGAGTATTGCGACTTCAACAATCAACCATGTCAATTCATAGATAATAGGTTAAGATGAACTCAAACCTTTGACCTTCACTTAGAACTGATATATAACTCAAAATATTTTATTTCGTTATATATGCTGTATTCTCAACTTTGCTCTCTCACTATCTTGTTTTGTTATATGTGACGTATTCTCGACTTTCCTCTCCAAACAGGGTATAATGAACATAGAACAAACAGTAGTTAACCTCACTGCCCTGGTTTCCTCGTCTCGGGTTTGTGTGAAAATTTGATAAATCAAGTCTGTTTGCACTTTGCGACTTCTTTATTTTATTATATTCATATAGTACATTCATCACCTAAACATGCTAATTGGGACTTGGCGACAAAATCTATATCTGCAACCAATACTCAACACAACATATTATGCCAAATTTTTCCTGATTTTACTAACGAGCTCTTATAGGTGAACAGCGTGAAGATTGCTTTAAAAAAGCTTCAGGATTCAGATCACCCAATGCAAGTTTTTACATCCTTGGCAATGTGAATGCTCGGATTTGAGTGTTTAACTCACTGGGACATGAATCTGCGCATTAACCTGCATTATGATGAATACAATAACAATCTGTCAGGCATGGTCCAAGAATGCTGATCAAAATAGTTAATCTGTCAAGCATGGTCCACAGAAATGTCAAACTTATGCTAAATATAACAATCTGTCAAGCATGGTCCATGGAATTCTCCAACTTTTAATCAGAATATTATTCGACCTCCAACATCCACTACTGTTCAAGGGATGCAACTAACACAAGAGTTCGAGATTATTACTCTTGTCTGTACTCTTGCTCAGACACTTACAAGAGTATTCAAATCCTCACATAAACAGCAAATTTTAAACAAAATGGGAGAATTTTCATATTTGAAATGTTCTAATGAATTTTTCTACAATCATTTAAAACATACCTGATGGCTTCTGATGTCAAAAAATAAATATAAATTCATTGAGATTAAGCACAGAATTCAAATCATACTGTTTTATACTAAAGTGTCTCGATTTCTTTCAGAAATACTTGCATGGTGAAATACTCAAGAGCGTAGTCTACTCTCCTACAGAAATCCCTTTACCTACCTTGCATTTCTATCAAATAATGCCCTGAAAATTACTCTCAAATGAGCCAACTTGATATATACTCGAATTTATTGAATATACATTAATCTGTATAATATATTACCATATAATATTAGCAAAAAATACTGAAATCCTTATCGCTACTGAGTAATATTGTGCACAGAACCGACTGCTATAGTAAGGTCTAGTAAAAAGTACCTGCCCTTGCCGAGGATTAAACCATTCACCACTTTGTTTACTTTATTTGCTTTTAGTCGCCTTTATAATCTTCTTTAGTTGTCTTTCATACAAGGGTTCAAAATTACCAGAAATAAAAATTTAAGCAATAAATCTTCTGAAAAATTAGTATAAATTGTAAGTTTTGACAATCAAAATAATATTATTTTAAAAATTCATAGCATGCCTTTGTTTTTTGGAGGTTATGCTTAAAAAACAATTCTCCTCACATTTATCTTAGTTGGTGCATGTGATTCTTTTTACCGAATTACATCTCATATTGACTTTCTTGTGCATTTGTTACATTCTCATATTGTCTTTCATTCTTTTTTTCAATGTGAATCGGGACTTCATATCCACTTTCATCTGATGTTGGGACATAGTTTTCATAAGTTACTCGTTGGGTCCCAGCTACGCTTTGGTTGGTGACAATCAATTCTGTAGAATCTTGATTTCCAGTTTTAATCTTTATGCAATATCTAGTTTAAATATAATGAAAGTTTCTAAATAAAACTTTTTTTGCAGTTTTTTATTTGGATTTTTTTACAAACACTTATTTAATGATTGCGTAGAAAATCAAACCATTTCAAATCTACAAAATCATTTTTATGAGTTTCAATCATAATGTAAATTTGCAAGTCGCTACTCCATTTTTGATGATACAACAGTCCATGTTCAAAATTTTAAATGATTCTAGAATTTCTAGTTGTACAAAGTTTAGCAAAATGAAATTTTTTGTCATTCAGAGAATTTTTTTTTTATTATTCTTTTTATATTTTTGCTATATAATTGGTGATATTTCACTATCGTAGATACAGGTTTTAGAAAAGTTCTAAGTTGTTCCCTGAGTGTAGTAAGAGGCGACTAAAAGGATGAAAGTGATAGATGGTTTATTTATTTTTTTAAAGTCACTTCTTGGAGTGGATCACCCAAGGCCTTGTACCAGTGCCACTTATAGACATACTGGGTTAGAATTTTTGGAAAGATATGATATTTCTTGATCGGCTTAGTCTACCCAAGTTATTTCACCCTTGGTGGTCTTTGGATTAATGAACTGGACTTGCCGGGCTCGAACCCAAGATCTACAACCTGCGATGCCAACATGTTAAACGACTAGACCACCGCGCCTTATCCCCCAGGGCCGATAATACTCAACACACTTTACCATGGCGGTTCAGTCCTGTATGGGATGTTTCCCGCTTAAAGTGCAGTTGCAGGTGTTACATCTTGGAGTTGCTATTTGAGTGGTTGGATCCTTTTAATAAATCATCATAGTTCAATTCAACACTATTAAATACATCAATTAAGAGATCCTTGGTTTATAAAACATTCGATTCATACAAACCTCTGTGCAATACATGCAGACAAGACACCGACTATTAGACCCAGAATGAATCCTATCACGGCTCCAAGTATTCCTGCTGTAGTGGTTGATCCTGAATTATGTTCTGTAGTGATGGTTGTTATTTCTAATTAGTTTTGTGGCATGCCATTAGATTTTATAATAGGAATAGAAATCTACTCAGTATAAAGACTCTTAGGAAAATTCCACAAATTTTCAATAAAAGTGCAGATGTTTTTTTTGTTCCAGTTCACCAACTCTTTAAAAATATTATTGGGAGATGCTGGGAGCTTAAATCTGGATGCTCGTGTTGGTGTTGGGGTTTTGCAGATGCATAAATATACCTCAAAACTTGTTTAAGCTACAATCCATCCGTTTTGTAGTGGCCTGTACCAGAGGCCACTTATAGAAACACAGGGTTTTTATGAAAAGATATGACCTTTCTCTGTTTGGCTTAGCCTACCCAGGTTATTACACCCTGGGTTGATTGGTGGGATTAATGAGCCGGACTCACCTGGGTAGGATAGTCTTGCAGTTGCAGCATGTAGGCGCGAAGATCTCGGTTCGAGTCCCGGCGAGTCGGGCTCGCTTATCCATGCCCACCACTCAATTCAGGGTGTAATAACTTGGGTTGGCTATGTCAATCAGGAAAAGATCACATCTTTCCAGCAATTCTAACCCTGTCCGTCTATAAGTGGCCGCTGTTACAAGTTGTAGGACAGGGTGATCCACTCTAAGAAATGGCTATAAAAAAGTTAACATGCTGACATTGAAAGTAAAAGATCTGGGGTTCAAGTCCCAGTGACTCCTGTCTATCAATCCATGTCCTCCACTCAACGCGGAGTTTATAATTTGTATATATATGTCCAAACTAGAAAGCATACATCTTTCAAAAAACACTACCTTGTTCAGATTTTGTTGGCCTTTGATATAGTGTCATGCTCAAGGGCTATAGAATAGTCCTAACGTATTTTCTTGCGCGAGTAGGAGGCAGAAACCACTCAATGCCCTTCTCCATTTAGTTCTGTTTGGGGTGTTTTTCGTTTAGAGTTTAGTTGCTGGTACTACGTCATTTAGTAGCTCTTTACTATTGAGGGTGATCTTTCCAGCGAGCGCATGTGAAAAAAACGACTAATACGAAATTTGTAGCTCAAGGTTATAAAACATAGTACAACCATATTTGATTGTTTCTGATACATGAAGCAGCAAGGTGGAACAAAAAGGCAGCAAATTTCACTAAAAATTCACTAAAAAGAAGATATAAATTGTCGATTCAAGGGAAATGAAGCAATCTTAAAAAGCCATAAAATGCTTATTTTTCATAATCGGATGTTTTATTTGGGCTTTCACAATGTAGAAAAGCGATGTCAAAAAATGGGGAATATTGCAATATATCTGCTAAAACTTCTTTATTATGATACCATTTCACGTAGTTGCAGCTTATGGTTTTCGATTATTATCAAGATGAACATTTTTTTAAAAAAGCATGAAGCCTATTAGGGAAATGAAACATTCTAAGAAGTCTAAATTGTTTTACAATATTCTTGCCGATTTGATGTTTTGTTCGAAATTTCAGAGTGAAGAAAAATACGATGAAATTGCTGTTGAAACTCATTACTCTGATGCATCAGTGTCTTAACATGTTTTGAGATGCTCGCGTATAATTATTAATTAACTAATAATTACTTTCAGCCGTGTAGGTATGGGCTTTAGAATAGTCCTAACTTTTTTTTCCCTTGGTATCGTAAGAGGCAGCTAGAAGGAAGGAAAGAAGTGGTAGATGTATTTACCATCGCCCAGGGCATATACCCCTCGCTGCACTATACCATGGTGGTTCAGTTCCACTTGGGATGTTTTCCATTTAGAGTGCAGTTGCTGGTACTACATCTTGTAGTAGCTCTTTGATATTAATTGTTCGTTAGTTGGTTTCCTTCAGGCACTTCTTCTGACCTTGCTCAGAGTGAATTTCAATAAAAAAGTCAACTAACGAAATAGATTTTGCTCAAATTGTAAGATATTTCATGCTTACTTGGTTTTAGAGTAGCCGTATGAAGATGGCAGTTGATGAGAATATATTGCAAGTCGAAATATTTACTATATCCCGAATAGTTTCTTGCAACATATTTGATATAATATGAACTTCCTATTGTTTTATTCCATGGTGTTATTGAATCACAGGTCGAGTTTGATACTTGAATATTTTCTTTGATCTCGTTGATGTTGCAATTTGTAGATTCAGTTGCATAGGCAAGGCAGTAGTTATGGGGAAATCTGCATGTATATTCATCGGTTCCTGATTATGATAATAATATTTCTGTTCATTGTCATAAAATGCAGAAATTATTTACTTTAAAAAAATTGCAATCATTTTATCCAATATGAGAACAAATTGTATTTGCAAAAGTTACATCGCATTTCACTAGTTTTACCTGGAAATCTTATTCTTGCAGAGCATTCCCCGCTGCTGCTATTTCTAACATCTGGCAGTGAAACATTTCGTAGCAACAGAACAACTGCAATGTTGTCATCTGTATTCATACTTGTTGGTATTGTCCATCGGCAGTTGCAGTCGTAATCATTACCTGGTCCATACGTGATGTTCTTATTTGCTCTCCCAAGTTCAAAGTTTTGACATTTTGAACATGCTGCTGTCACTTTATCTATATTGTTACAATAAAAATAAAAATAAATATAAAAAGCTTGTGAATTCGATTCAGAAATAACTTGTCGAAACATGATATAACAATGAGGCACCAGGTTGGCTCAATAAGTGAAGCGCTGGCAATATGCATCAAACTATGCATCACTGATTGCTCTGACATCGGTTCGGATCCCATGAGGGATGATTATGAGCTAGAGTTCTGCTTGACATCTTGTCTCCCTCATTTTCTTCAGGTCTCCAAGCAGCCAAGTACCATTCGCTGTCATAAAATACCCTGATTTGTTTTATATCCATCATCGTAGTGGATCACCCTTACCAAGGTCCTGTACCGGAGGCCACTTATAGACGAGAAGGGTTAGAATTGCTTGAAAGATATGATCTGACCTGTTCTGCTTAGGCTACCCAAGTTATTACACCCTGGATTGAATGTGGGTATGGATTAACGAGCCGGACTCGAACTTGTGATCTTCAACATTTGGTGCCAATATGTATGGCAATACTAGGCCCACAATATTGTACTGGCCAAACTATTGTATTTCAATTGCTGGTACAAGTGACAGTTTAACACCACCCAGAACAGATACCACTCACCTCTTCATTATGATGATGGTACCGATTGCAATGTTTTCTGCTTAGAATGCAGTTTCTGGTGCTACAGTTTGTAGTAGCTCTTGGAAATATATGTAGCTGCTTGCTGTATTTTAACTGCAATTTTGGCCGTGCTTAGATCAAATTTCAGTAAAAAAATTTTCAATATTGGTGTAAAGTTACGAATTATGCAAAATTTCATGTAGCATTTAAAATTAATCATGAATTTTGTCTATGATATCCTAATCACTTCCAAAAAACAACATTTACTATTTTTTGAAATCTTATAACTGGCAAATTCAAGTTTATTGACTTGGTAGATGGTTTTATCTTTGCCCAGGGCAGATACCACTCGCTTTACTCTATCATGGTGGTTCAGTTTCTTTTGGTATGTTTTCAGTTCAGAGTGCAGTTGCTGATCTTCTAGTGTCTCTTTGCTATTGAGTGGCTGTGCCTTGGTTCCCTTTGATAGCTGTTCCCTGCCTTGCTTAGAGTGAATTTCAATAAAAAAAAATTAAAATATTATCATGAGCAAATTCCACTTACCAATGATACACAATATGATCCATTTTGATAGGATGAAAGACAGATGATTGGTCTGCATGTTGATCTTGTAACAGGTTAATTATCAGAAACCAAATTCTAATTCAACATAAATATTTTGAAGTTTATATCATATAATATGTACAAAAATCTTTAATTTTGTCTTGAGGTGTCTTGTCTTAGGTGTCCGGATAGCTCAATCGGTAAAGCGTTTGGAATACTCCTCGAGCTACGCACCTCTGATCGTCATGATGCAGGTTCGAATCCTGTGAGCGACGATGATTATATGCAAGGGTGGTTCACGCAAACTCTGCTCGCGGCTTTCTCCACCAACAAGGTCCATGCACAGGAAAAAATGAGAAATGCGATAGTTCAAAACAAAACTTTCACCCCGATTCGGAACTGGTATTTGCACAAGAGGTCGTGGTTCGCCATATGGTTTAGCTGTATCCTCGACTTTTCTCTCCCGCAGGATAAAAATGATATGGTTAGGGATTCAAAAAATTTACAACTGGGCACAACAAGATTGGCAAAAAACATAATAAATCCCCTAGACGTTATATAATATTAAAATATTTGCCTTGCTATCTGACAATTACATTAAGAATCTATTAAGATGCTTAAAATCAGTTTAAAATTCTAAAACTTACATCCCTAGCTCTTAGATGTGTTCTGGTGTTTTCAAAAGAATGCTCAATATGAATGGTTCCTTAAATCAGTCAGGTACAAGCTGCTGAATGGACTCGTTCTTTTTAATTTTTTTACATCATCCCTATATTAAATAGTTTTATTGACATCCCGCTTCGAGGCAGACTAGCTTGATGTCAAGTACTCTGTTATTCAGACACCCGGAGTAAATGGCTGTTATCAGAAAACAATTTAGCCATTGACCAATATTTCATAATAAATTCCCTTCTAGAAGATCAAAATATCTCTTTTTTAGGTGTCTGATAGTATCTAAGCTGTAGGAAAAGTTCAAAATCATCAATCAAAAAGAAAAGAGAAAATGGTGTCAAAATTGGCTATGAAACTGCAGTGTTGATAGTTTCAAAGCTTTCTCTCTATCTGAAAAAAAAAATGACTTGAACATCTCGGACACCCAAGAAAAAACAAGATTCAGTCACCCTTGGATTAGGATTGTCCTTACTTAGTTTAGTTTGAATGGTTTTCTAAACTATTTTATAAACACTTAATCTTTCAATATTTAATCAATTTATCTTAAAACGAAATTTCACATTTTTCCATTTTACTGTGAAGTCATAATTGATGTCAAATTTACCAAGTAAAAATTGGCATTTATTCTGATTGCACTTAAATGAATCAATTCAGGAAAAAGCGAATTGAAATGGTTGAAACCATGACTTGAGAACCTCCGTCCTATCTCAACTAAAATTTTTCTAAACTAAATCCTCACAAAGTACAATACTTTACCGGTTGACATGGCTCTTATCTATTGCACTTTAGCAACTGATATGAAACAAAATTTTGAATATCCCACAAAAGCAGGATGTTTTTGACATTGTCAGTATGATTCACCATATGTGTCTGCTATTTGATGTTAGGTTTTGGCACAAATTCTCATTAAATAACCTTCATTGTATTGTCTGCATTCCATGGCGTTTTATTCCCGTTCAATAGTGCATTGTTTTAATGTATTTAATGTCTATTATACTGTTATGACTGCGAACCACTCAACTACCGGTTATGGCATCCTCTATCGATCATTTCCACGCACAGCAAAAACTAAGCGAAACGTTAGATCAAAACATTTTATTTGACTCAAACTAGTATCTGCATGAGATGTTGCGATAATATCGTCTTTCCTTTTTCATAAAATAAAAATAAATTTTTGTCTTATGATCAGTGTGGTATTGTCTTTTTTTTCTTTAGGCCCAAGGAATGCTCATGTCCATTGCCCAGGGCAGATACCACTCATCGCATTTTATCATGGCGGTTCAGTTCTATTTGGGATGTTTCTTGTTTAGAGTGCAGTTGCTGTTACTACATCTCTTAGCATCTCTTTGCTATTCGTGGCCATTAGTTGGTTCATTTTTGGCACTGCTTCTGGCTTTGCTCAAGGGTGATTTTCAATGAAGAAAAATAGAATTATTCAACTTTGGATCAAATAATATTCTGCCAAGCATGGGCCATTGAATTATTCAACTTTTGATCAAAATAGTAATCTGCCAAGCATGGGCCATGGAAGTTTTCAAATTTTGATCAAAATATGAATCTGCCAGGCATGGGCCATGGAAATTTTCAAATTTTGATCAAAATAATAATTTGCCAGGCATGGACCAGAGAAATATCCAACTTTTGACGAAAATAGTAATATGCAAGGCATGGGGAAGAATTATTTAACTTTTTATCAAAATATCAATCTGCCAGGCATGGACCATAAAAATGTGCAACTTTTGATCAAAATATTAATCCACCAGGCATGGGCCAGAGAAATATCCAACTTTTGATGAAAATATTAATCTGCCAAGCATGGGTCATAGAATTATTCAGCTTTTGATCAAAATAGTAATATGCCAAGCATGGGCCATAAAAAATATCCAACTTTTGATGAAAATATTAATCTGCCAGGCATGTACCATAGAAATGTCAAACTTTTGATCAAAATATTAATCTGCCAGGCATGGGCCAGAGAAATATCCAACTTTTGATGAAAATATCAATCTGCCAAGCATGTGTCATAGAATTATTCAGCTTTTGATCAAAATAGTAATATGCCAAGCATGGGTCATAGAATTATTCAGCTATTGATCAAAATATTAATCTGCCAGGCATGGGCTATAGAAATGCCCAACTTTTAATGAAAATATTATTCTGAGAAATTCTGACATTAGTGATGCGTTGCTTGAAGCATAGTCCTAACGTCTTGACCGACTGAGCTAACTGGTCAATACCAAATTTTGAGTAAACATACTTATTAAGTAAAATACCTGAAAAATGCAATAAAAAAATTTAGATAGTTTTATTATCTCCCAGTGATAGAAATTTTATCATCGTCCTGGGTAGATACCGCCCACTGCACTTGATCATAGTGGTTCGCTTCCATTTGGGATGTTTTTCCACTTAGAGTGCAGTTGCTGGAACTACATCTCTTAGTATCTCTGGCCGTTAGTTGGTTCTTTACCATGCAAGATACCACCTACTGTAGTTTGTTATAGCGATTTTGGTTGGAATATTTTCCGTTAGTTTACAGTTGTTACTGCTACTATACTCTGTGGTAGCTTTTTTCGATATAGATTTCCATCAGTCGGTTCCTCTTGGTCACTGCTGGCAGCCTTGCTGAGAGTGAATTTACCATAAAAACTGAAATTAATTGCAAGATTATAAGATCATATATCAAAAGATAAGATAAGATATCGAAATCAATTTCATCATATCATTTATATATAAACAATGTTAAATTGTTATTTCGAAAACAATATTTATCAGGGAATTTTGAGAACCGACACTGATATTTATAGCACTTGATAAATAGGAATGGCTTCCCGGTTAACTATTCTGATTTGTTTTTAATTTCTTTGCTTTGATTGATTTTTTAATTTGTGGTAGATGAGGATACCTGTTGTATTTTCTTCTGTCATCACCCAGGACAGTACTTTACTATAGCGGTTCTGTTCTATTTGGGTTTTGTTCCACTTAGAGGGCAGATGCTGGTACCTTATTTTGTAGTAGCTCATTGCCACCAAATGACCATTAGTTAATTCCTTCTAGGTTCTGCTTCCGAATATGTCCTGATGGAATTTCAGAAATAAGAATAAAAAGGTTTATATGTCCTGATTTGCAATTTGTTCAGTCTATATGAAGAATTAACAAATGAAAAGAAATAATATTTGAACTGGATATTTCTTTGATGCGAGAAATAGAAAAAAAAGAATTTACAAATTTAATTAAGAAATGCATTAAAATATTTATTATTATTGTGAAATTGGTGTCTGAATTGCTCAGAGCAGATATCACTCCCTGCACTCCAATATTATAGTTCTATGCGGTTTTAGCTCAGACTTCTCTTTAGGTATGACATTATATTATTGAGTAGTCCTTTGCCATACAAATTACTGTTAGTAAATACTATTTTGGTGCTCCAATGAGAAAAATCCAAAAAGTTGAATCTGCTGATTGAGTAACGATATAATTATTGTCTCGTTTGGAATTTGCTTTGACAATCTGATTGGTCAACTTGTTTGTGTTTATAAGTAGTTTCGGGGGCACAATATTCAATATTTCAATATATAACAGTATAAGACAGATAGTCAATTGTCATTGCGATATATTTTCGATTGACTTTCCTGAACATTTGTTGTGTTACATTTTTTTTTGATGTTGTGAACTAATTATCATATGGATTTTCTTTTTTTCCACTTTTTATAATCTCATATTGACTTTCATTCTTGTTATTAATTTGAGTCGGAACTTCATATCCACTTTCATCTGAGGTTGGTGCGTAGTTTTCATATGCTGTTCGTTTTCTCACAATTGATCTTTGCTTGGTGACTTCCAGTTCTGTTGAATCTTTATTTTCAATCTGGTTCTTGTTGCGATGTCTGTATTATAAGACACCGAAATAATAAAGTTTTAATAATAAAGTAATCTATATATGTTTATAATCTTCTTTACTAAGAAAATTTAAGATACCGGTAAGCCAGACATGTTTCGAAGGGATTATTTCGAAGTTCAACCAAAACATAATATTGTCGCCATACTATGAACGAACAAATAAATGAGTTGGCCACCAAATTTCAACAAAATATGTTGCTGTGTAGCAGTTATTGCCCTCAGGTGGCATCGGACATGCACAGAAATGTGTTTCTAGCACTTCTGATGCACTGAGGATCAAGTATTAGTTTATAGAACATTCTGATTACATTGTGAACAAAAGACAATTTTTTATCATAGAATTGTAAGTGGTGTCATAGTTCTTAAAAGTAGACCACTGCTACAAACAGTTCTGAAATGTCTTCTTAAATGTCCAATACATAGTAACCTTACAACTGACCACTGCGAAAAATTCAGTAGTGCCTTCTCAAATAAATAGGCAAACGTACCTCTGCACCATACAAGCAGACAACACACCAATCATTATTCCCACAACCAGTCCTATTGCTGCCCCCAGTACTCCTGATATGATGTGGGATCCTGAACTACACTGTGCAATGAGAGTTGTTTTTTCTGATTTGTTTTGAAATGCATAAGTGGTTCCTGCATTTAAATTAATATTCTGATTTTTACATTATGTTTCGTTTAACTTCATTCTAATAAAATGTAATGAGCCAATGTTAAGATCATATAACTTTTTTAAATTATTGTTGTATACCTTTACCAGTTAGTGGACTGTTTTATTCTTTATGCCAGTGAAACATCTCGAAATATGGAGCCTGGGATAAATTTTCTTTTGATGGCAACACTTTTCTTAGGGTATCCGAGTAGTGGCTTATTTGACATTTGTGACTCTGGCAGTTATTTCCAATGCCTTCACCGTTTTAGCTAACAAGATACTTTGGCATTATTTAGATAAAAACTTTTATTTCTGTTCTACATACTTGGAAAATCGTTTGCTCCAACAGTAGTTGTTTCGTATCTTTCATTTACCAGGTATTCAGGCGTTGATATTTTGTATTCAGGCTTTGATATTTCTCTTGACGGAGTTTGTTTTGTTGTTGCTGTTGCTATAATTGAAAAAAATTATTGGTATATATTAATTTTTTACTATTTTACATCTAATTATCCAAACAATAATCAAAAAATTGGCAGAATATAGCAATGTCATTCATTTGGTACGGTACATATCGAGCCTGGCTATTTACGCATAAATATTTTTGTCGATCGTGGTGATGCAGTTTCTATTGTTTTCATCACAGGTTTAAAATCTTGGGTTTGACCACAGGGTCTTGTTTTAAATTCACACTCACCACGTGACCCATGGTGTGTTAACTTGAGTAGGCTCGGCCTAACTGGAAAGTTCATATGAGTCCATTAACTCTAACCTTGTATGCCTATAGGTGGTCTCTAGTACAGAACCTTGCTCAAAATAATATACTCAAGTGAGTGAAATTGAATAAGCTTTATTTCAAAGTCGGCAGTTATCAATGTTTACAATGAGTGAATTTGAAAAACAATATAAATATATTTCTAATTAAGATATGAGATTCATCGAAAGGCAGTATATTTCCACAACAACCTGCGAAAATGTAATTTCATGTCTATAACTATGATTTTGAGAGTTATTATAACATCTTAAAATGCCAGTAGTCAATGCCTAATAACCTGAGTGATTCCCTTCGTTAGCCTTTTGCAACAATGTTGTCATTTATCCTGCTAATTTTTTTTTTTGTCATGTCAATTGTGCAAATTGTCTACTAGTTTTGACTTGACTATGACTAAAATCAACATTTAAGTTTAATAGATTTACCATAATCGCACAGACAGGTAATAAGCATGGACATGTTATGTCAAATGTTGATTATCTTTTTTTCTTGATATTCGCTCTATGCGAGGCCATACTGACTTTTGCTGAAATGACAAAGACCCACTTAAAAATATACCCCCAACATATGTATTTTAAATATTATAGTGGACTGAATAATTACATGAAGTCTAGTCAGTGGTATCTGCCCTGAGCAGTAATATAATCACATGTCCACTTTTTTGTATCCCTTTGGTCACCTCTTACAAACATAGAAAATACACTGGGATTGATCACTTGATTCTTTGAAAGTTTTTACGAAATTGTAAATTCAAGACCTTTGGAAATATTGTAAACATTCTTTCATACTCACTTGAATATGCAGTTGTTGTCTGGTCTCTACAATCTATAGGTAGATATTGAATATTGAAATACTTGGTATATCCAGCAAAGTTTCCTGCATTGTACAATATCTTGTATGGACTTCCTCCTGCTTCATTCCATGGGATTATTGAAGTGCAATTATATTCAAAATTTGATATTTTGTCTCTGATCTTGTCAACGGCACAAATAGTTGATTTAGTTGCAAATGTCAGGCAATAGTTGTTTGCAAAGTCACATATAAATCCATCAGCAGCTGAAACAATATAAGATATAATGTAAGTGATTTATCTATAGCAGTGCTTCTTAACCTCCAATACTTGGACAACTTGTGGCCTGCAACAGATTTTGAAGTGGTACAAAAGCCAGTCAGGTCAGGAAAGATTTATAGATAAAGGCATGTAATTTGGTTCCTGCTGTCATGTAATTATATGTTTTTTTGACATATTGAATTTTTTTGAATCCAGGTGATTCTCAATTATGGAAAGAGTGATCAGATAGTATTCGAAGGGAAAAGGTTTAGAGCCACTAATCTACCACTGATATTTAGTCTAATCTGTATCCATACTTGTTAATATTGTCAGTAGTAGTTATGTTCAATACCCAATATATTGACATGACATTCCCATTCAGAGTATCATATCCATTTATTCCACACTTCAAATTCATGAAATACATAGTATGTGGCTTTTTCACCTGGAAATCTGATAGTTGCAGAACAGTCCGTACCCCGACCACTACCTGATGTCATCGGCAATGAAACCTTTTGTAACAACAGAACAACTGCAGTGTTGTCATCTGTATCCATACTTGTTGGTATTATCCATTGGCAGTTGCAGTTATGTTCATCACTTGGTCCATATGTGATGTTCTTGCTTGCACTCCCAGGTATAGGATTTTTACATCTTGAACATGTTGCTGTTTCATTTATATTGATAAAATGTACTTCTGGAATAAAGTATAAATTATTTATTTGAATCATTTCTTGGCCATTATTAATATTATTGTTCAATTCTGATTTTTAAGCAAGTACAATATTTAAGGCTATGATCAAAACCTAAAAATCTGACTCTGGACTGGTATCTGCACAGAAATTGTGCTTTTCCCACTTGATTAAACTGTATTCTTGGTTTTCCTCTCCCACAGGATTAAGATTTAACTTTATTCTAAGATATTTACAGTTAACCAAGGTATTAAATGTAGCTGAATGCACCCACTATATTTTACTGTATCAGTTTGTTTTGGCGAATGTTTTTTGCTTAAGAAGTAGTTACTTGTCGCTTTTATTTCTATCACTCTAAGGAAACTCACTAAAAGAAGATGTATCCTTATCCTAACTGTGAAATTTCTTGGATACAATTACCGTCTGTAGAAAATTTTTGTTTTCCAAATTTATTCTCTATGTGCCAAAAATGCATACTACTTCCTGATTTAGGATTCTATTTTGAAATTTATTATAAATCATGATCTTGCTGCACCGAGCTATCAAAGCTATCGCAATAAAAACCTGCCGTTCCCGATAAATGAATCTTTATTTAACATTTTTTTTAATTGATCAATTGAAGTTGAGCAAAATTCAAACAAATGCACTTACGAATAATGCACAAGATGAGGAACAACTGATATTTCTTCTGCATGTTGATCTGCTGGTGACTTGATTATTACAACTAAGAATTTATGCAATTCACAACCAGAATTCAGAATTTTTGAAAAGCTTCTGTATTTGAAATGCGATTTTAAAAAAAAATTCTTGTTTTGTATGTGTTATTGCCCCAGCCAAACTAGAAATTGATGTCAGGTTTGCTTCAGAGTATGATTTTGAATAGTTTCGAAAACTTCATTCATGTTTAATTTCACTCCCCTTTTAACAGAAAAGACTTTGCTGCCTTTTCAATATCTTGTGCTATTAATCCATGTTCCAAACTTTTTTTCAAGTTAAAATTATAATTCGGAAAATTTGTTGAATCAGCAAACGAATAAAATCTTATCCTTCTGGCCTGAAGATTGAAGTTGTTTAAATCTGGCTTAGATCTGATGATAAATTTTCTTAATAATAATACAGAATATAGGCCTAAAGTAAGATTGCAAAAATTTATCGGGAAGATTTCAAAAAATCTCGAAGAACTTTGAGCTAACATAATTGCAATAAAAAACTGCACCTCACAAGGATATCTTTCACATGAATGAATCAACTAAATTGAACATCCATCATTGAATAGACTACTGAGAGGTGAATTAGGTTTTTTTAAAAATATCTTGTTTCATCATGTATGAACCACAGTTGGATTATATCTCACAAAAGGAATCCAGTAGCGACCCACACTTAAAATTATAATATCTCATTTCCTACATTGCTATAAGGCTTGATAGGTGGGAGGTCATCAATGGTATCATATTGTTATTTTTGATGAGTAACGGATGTTATGAATTTCTTGTACAATGTATGTTGTCTTTTATCTTTGTGTGTTCAATGTAGTTTAAGGATATTGAATATAAACAAATTATGTCTGTAGTTGTTGTATATTTCAGGTAATATTCTCTCTTTGTGTTAATATCTGAAGCCTTGCTGAGAGTGAATTTTCATGTAAACTGAAATAAAGTGCAAGATTATGAGACGTATTAAAATAAATTTCTTCATATCATCTATATATAAACAATGTTAAATTATTATTTTAAAAACAATATTTATCAGGGAATTTTAAGAACCGACACTGATACCACTTGATAAATAGGAATGTCTTCCTGGTTAACCATCCTGATTTGTTTTTAATTGCTTTGCTTCGATTGATTTTTTAATTTGTTGTAAATGAGGATAGCTGTGGTTGATTCTTCTATCTCACCCAGGACAGTACTTTACTATAGCGGTTCAGTTCTATTTGGGATTTGTTCCACTTAGAGGGCAGATGCTGGTACCTCATTTTGTGGTAGCTCATTGTCACCAAATTACCATTAGCTGATTTCTTCTAGGTTTTGCTTCCGAATATGTTCTGCGCGAATTTCAGAAATAAGAATAAAAAGGTTTATATCGGTCCCGATTTGCAATTTGTTCAGTCTATATAAAGAATTGAAATTACCAAACAAAAAGGAATAATATTCTGAAATGAATATAATTTTGATTCGTAAAATAGCAAAAAATAAATTTATAAAGTTTATTAAGAAATGCATCAATATATTTATTATTGTTGTGAAATTGGTGTTTGAATTGCCCAGAGCAGATATCACTCCCTGTACTCTAATATTAAAGTTCTATGCGGTTTTTGCTCAGACTTCTCTTCAGGTATGACATTACATTATTGAGTAGCCCTTTGCCATACAAATCACTGTTAGTAAATACTATTTGGGTGCTCCAATGAGAAAAATCCAAAAAGTTGAATCTGCTGATTGAGTAACGATATAATTATTGCCTTGTTTGCAATTTGCTTTGACAATCTGATTGGTCAACTTGTTTGTGTTTATAAGTAGTTTCGGGGGCACAATATTCAATATTCAATATTTCAATATATAACAGTATAAGACAGATAGTCAATTGTCATTGCGATATATTTTCGATTGACTTTCCTGAACATTTGTTATATTACATTTTTTTTGATGTTGTGAACTAATTATCATATGGATTTTCTTTTTTTCCACTTTTTATAATCCCATATTGACTTTCATTCTTGTTATTAATTTGAGTCGGAACTTCATATCCACTTTCATCTGAGGTTGGTGCGTAGTTTTCATATGCTGTTCGTTTTCTCACAATTGATCTTTGCTTGGTGATGTCCAGTTCTGTTGAATCTTTATTTTCAATCTGGTTCTTGTTGCGATGTCTGTATTATAAGACACCGAAATAATAAAGTTTTATAAATAATCTATATATGTTTATAATCTTCTTTACTAAGAAAATTTAAGATACCGTTAAGCCAGACATGTTTCGAAGGGATTATTTCGAAGTTCAACCAATACATAATATTGCCGCCATACTATAAACAAACAAATAAATGAGTTGGCCACCGAATTTCAACAAAATATGTTGCTTTGTAACAGTCATTGCCCTCAGGTGGCATCGGACATGCACAGAAATGCGTTTCTAGCACTTCTGATGCACTGATAATCAAGTGTTAGTTTATAGGAAATTCTGATTACACTGTGAACAAAAGCCAATTTGTTTTTATCATGGAATTGTAAGTGGTGTCATAGTTCTTGAAAGTATACCACTGCGACTTAAATGTCCAATGCATAGTAACCTTACAATTGACCACTGCGAAAAGTTCAGTAGTGCCTTCTCAAATAAATATGCAAATGTACCTCTGCACCATACAAGCAGACAACACACCAATCATTATTCCCACAACCAATCCTATTGCTGCCCCCAGTACTCCTGATATGATGTGGGATCCTGAACTACACTGTGCAATGATAGTTGTTGTTTCTGATTTGTTTTGAAGTGCATAAGTAGTTCCTGTAATTGAATTAATCTACTGATTTTCACTTTATTTTTTGTTTAACTTTATTCTGATAAAATGTAATAAGCCAATTTTATGATCATATACATTTTTAAATTATAGTTGTATACCTTTACAGTTAGTGTACTGTTTCATTCTTTATGCTAGGGAAACATCTCGAAATATGGAGTCTTGGATAATTTTTTTTTTGAATGGCAACTCTTTTCTTCGGGTATTCGAGTAGCGGCTTATTTGAAATTTGTGACTCTGGCAGTTATTTCCAATGCTTTTACTGATTGAGCTAACAAGATACTTTGGTATTATTTAGATAAAAACTTTTATTTCTGTTCTACATACTTGGAAAATCGTTTGCTCGAACAGTAAAGGTAGTTGTTTCGTATCTTTCATTTACTAGGTATTCAGGTGTTGATATTTTTCGTGACAGAGTTTGTTTTGTTGTTGCTTTCGCTAAAATTGAAAAAAATTATTGGTATGCATTATTTTTTTACTATTTTACATCTAATCATCCAAACAATAATCAAGAAATTGACAGAATATAGCAATGTCATTCATTCGGTATCTAGCCTGCCTTTTTACGCATAAATATTTTTGTTGATCGTGGTGATACAGTTTCTATGGTTTTCATCACAGGTTAAAGACTTGGGTTTGACTCCTACCAGGTCTTACTTTTAAATTCACACTCACCATGTGACCCATGGTGTGTTAACTTGAGTAGGCTCGGCCTAGCCGGAAAGTTCATATTAGGCCATTAACTCTCACCTTGTATGCCTATAGGTGGCCTCTAGTATAGAGCCTTGCTCAAAATGATGTACTCAAGTAAATGAAATTGAATAAGCTTTATTTCAAAGTCGGCAGTTATCGATGTGTTCAATGAGTGCATCTGTATTCCCTTGGTCACCTCTTACAAACATAGAAAATACGCTGGGTTTGATCATTCGATCTTTTGGAAGTTTTTACAAAATATGTAAAAATAAGACCTTTGTAGGTATTGTGTAACATATTACATACTCACTTGAATCTGCAGTTGTTGTCTGGTCTCTGCAATCTATTACAAGATATTGGATGATAAAATGTTTTTTGTATCCAGCAAAGTTTCCAGCATTGTAATGTATATTGCATGGACTTCCTCCATTTTTAAACCATGATGTTATTGAAGTGCAATTATATTCAAAGTTCGGTATTTTGTTTCTGATTTTGTCAACGGTACAAATAGTTGATTCAGTGGAAAATGTCAGACAATGGTTGTTTGCAAAGTTACATTTATATTCATCACTACCTGAAACAATATAAGATGTAATATAAGTGATTTATCTATAACTGTGCTTCTCAACCTGATACTTTTACCGCTAGTGGTATGCACCAGATTTTGAAGTGCTACAAAAGCTGGTCATGTCTGCAAAGATTCAACCTCCCACAGAACTACTGCAGCCGTCTCACTAAACCTTTGTTTTTTTTTGTGATGTTTTTTAATGGCATGTAATTTAGTTCCTGCTATTTGTAATTATGTGTTTTTTCTGACATATTGAATTTTTCTAATGCTAGGTGATTCACAATTATGGAAGGGTGATCAGATAGTATTCGAAGGGAAAAGGTTTAGAAGTACTAATCTACCACTAATATTTAGTCTAATCTATATCCATACTTGTTAATATTGTCAGTAATAGTTATGTTCAATACTCAATATATTGACATGACATTCCCATTCAGAGTATTTTGCTCTAAGATTATCCGTGTAATTTATGAAATACATAATATGTGGCTTTTTCACCTGGAAATCTGATTGCTGCAGAGCAGCCTGTACCTCCACCACTATCTGATGCCATCGGCAGTGAAACATTTTGTAACAACAGAACAACTGCAGTGTTGTCATCTGTACTCACACTTGTTGGTATTATCCATTGACAGTTGCAGTTATGATCAATACTTGGTCCAAATGTGATGTTCTCACTCGCACTCCCAAATATAAGGTTTTCACATCTTGAGCATGTTGCTGTTTCATTTATTTTGATACAATGTACTGGTGAAAAAGTATTGATTTGAATCATTTTCTGGGCATTATTAATATTATTGTTCAATTCTGATTTTTAAGCAAGTACAATATTTAAGGCTATGATCAAAACCTAAAAATCTGACTCTGAAGTGGTATCTGCACAGAAATTGTGCTTTTCCCACTTGATTAAACTGTATTCTTGGTTTTCCTCTCCCATAGGATTAAGATTTAACTTTATTCTAAGATATTTACAGTTAACCAAGGTATTAAATGTAGCTGAATGCACCCACTATATTTTACTGTATCAGTTTGTTGTTGGAAATGTTTTCTGCTTAAGAAGTTGTTACCGGTCGCCTTTATTTCTATCACTCTAAGGAAACTCACTAAAAGAAGATGTATCCTTATCCGAACCGTGAAATTTCTTGCATACAATTACCGTCTGTGGATAATTTTTTTTCCCAAATTATTATTATTAGCGTGCTATTTTGAAATTTGTTATAAATCATGCTCTTGCTGCATCAAAAACCTATCATAATAAAAAAAATCTGCCATTCCGGATGAAAGAATTATTTTAACATTATTTAATAGCGATTAAGATTGAGCAAAATCCACAACAAATGCACTTACCAATAATGCACAAGAGGAGGAACAACTGATAATAATTCTTCTGCATGTTGATCTGCTGGTAACTTGAATATTATGACTAAGAATTTATGCAATTCACAACCAGAATTAAGAATTTTTTAAAACTTTTTCAATCTGAAATGCGATTTAAAAAAAAAAAACTTTCTCGTTTTATAGGGGTCATTGCCATAGCCAAACTAGAAATTGAAACTTTGTCAGGTTATAGTTGGAGTATGATTTTGAATAGTTTTGGAAACTTCATTCATGTTCAATTTCATTCCCTTGAAAACAGAAAAGACCTTGCTGCTTCATTAATATCTTTTGCTATTAATCCATTTTCCAAACTTTTAGGGTAAAATTATAATACGAAAAATTTATTGAATCAGCAAATTAATAAAAAATTTATTCTACCGGCCTGAAGATTGAAGCTGTTTAAATCTGGCTTTGACCTGTCCTTCATGATAAATTTTCTAAATCATAATACTGAATATATGCCTAAAGTAAGATTTCATAAACTTGTCAGAAAGATTTCAAAAAAACGTTGAGGAACTTGGAGCTACCATAATTGCAATAAATAACTGCACCTCACAAGGATATCTTTCACATGAATGAATCGACTAAATTGAACATCCATCATAGAATAGACTAAGAGGTTTATTATCTTTTACCCAAAAATGTCTTGTTTGGTCATGTATGAACCACAGTTGGATTATATCTCACAAGAGGAATCCAGTAGCGACCCACACTTAAAATTGTAATATCTCATTTCCTACATTGCTATAGTTCCTAATAAGTGGGAGTACATCTCTGCTAGTCATATTGTTATTTTTAATGAGTAATGGATGTTATGAATTTCCTTGTACATCGTTTTTTGTCCTTTATCCCTGAATGTTCAATGTAATTTGATCCATTGTGGATATTGAATATAAATAATTTATGCCTGTATTTGATTTATATTTCAGGTTAATATCCTTCTCTGGATTAATAAAGTACCATTCACATCACCCTGTAAGTGTAGGCTTCTGAATTGTCCTTCATCTCGTAAGAAGTATTAGATGAATTTATTATCACCCAAAGGCAAATACCACTCACTGCTCTTTACCTAGGCGGTCAGTTTCGTTTCGGATGTTTTCCACTTAGAGTGAGGTTGCTGGTACTACATCTTTAAGTAACTATTCACTCTTATATGGCCTTCAGTTGGTTCCTTTTAGGCACTGCTTCCGCTCGTGTTCAGAGTAAATTTTGATAAATAAAAAAAGAAGGTAAAATTAAATAGGAAGTTGGTAATGATCCCACAATCGCCCGGGCCAGATACCACTCACCGCATTTCATTATAGTGGTTCAGTCCTCTCAGATATGTTTTCCACTAGAAGTGTATTTGCTGGTACTACATTTTGTATTAGCTTTTTGCCACTTAATGCGTCTGTTACTTTGTTCCATTCAGGAGTTACTTCTGGCATTTCGATGAATTAAATCTTTTGGTTCACTGCTTTCTACTTCCTTCCTATGAGAATATTGGAAGTGTGCTTCATTGCCAGTGGTGAGCATTGAGAACCATGTCCTTCCACCATTGTTTGTTCAGTGTTAGGATTACCAGGTTAGTTCACCTTGTGAAGGCATTGAGTCATCTTAACTGTTTGTATACTGCGTGTGAGTATTGCGACTTCAACAATCAACCATGTCCATTCATAGATAATAGGTTAAGATGAACTAAAACCTTTGACCTTCACTTAGAACTGATATATAACTCAAAATATTTTATTTCGTTATGTATGCTGTATTCTCAACTTTGCTCTCTCACTATCTTGTTTTGTTATATGTGACGTATTCTCGGCTTTCCTCTCCAAACAGGTTATATTGAACATAGAACAAACAGTAGTTAACCTCACTGCCCGGGTTTCCTCGTCTCGGGTTTGTGTGAAAATTTGATAAATCAAGTCTGTTTGCACTTTGCGACTTCTTTATTTTATTATATTCATATAGTACTTTCACCTAAACATGCTAATTGGGACTTGGCGACAAAATCTATATCTCCAACCAATACTCAACACAAGATATGATGCCAAATTTTTCCTGATTTTACTAACGAGCTCTTATAGGTGAACAGCGTGAAGATTGCTTGAAGAAAGCTTGAGTGTTTAACTCACTGGGACATGAATCTGCGCATTAACCTGCATTATGATGAATACAATAACAATCTGTCAGGCATGGTCCAAGAATGCTGATCAAAATAGTTAATCTGTCAAGCATGGTCCACAGAAATGTCAAACTTATGAATAAAATAACAATCTGTCAAGCATGGCCCGGTGAAGCTGATCGAAATAATTGATCTTTTAAGCATGGGCCATAGAAATATCGTAAACTTATGCTAAATATAACAATCTGTCAAGCATGGTCCTTGGAATTCTCCAACTTTTAATCAGAATATTATTCGACCTCAAAACATCCACTACTGTTCAAGGGATGCAACTAACACAAGAGTTCGAGATTATTACTCTTGTCTGTACTCTTGCTCAGACACTTACAAGAGTATTCAAATCCTCACATAAACAGCAAATTTTAAACAAAATGGGAGAATTTTCATATTTGAAATGTTCTAATAAATTTTGCTACAATCATTCAAATCATACCTGATGGCTTCTGATGTCAAAAAAATATAATATAAATTCATTGAGATTAAGCACAGAATTCAAATGATACTGTTTTATACTAAAGTGTCTCGATTTCTTTCAGAAATACTTGCATGGTGAAATACACAAGAGCGTAGTCTACTCTCCTACAGAAATCCCTTTACATACCTTGCATTTCTATCAAATAATGCCCTAAAAATTACTCTCAAATGAGCCAACTTGATATATACACGAATTTATTGAATATACATTAATCTGTATAATATATTACCACATAATATTAGCAAAAAATACTGAAATCCTTATCGATACTGAGTAATATTGTGCACAGAACCGACTGCTATAGTAAGGTCTAGTAAAAAGAACCTGCCCTTGCCGAGGATTAAACCATTCACCACTTTGTTTACTTTATTTGCTTTTAATCGCCTTTGTAATCTTCTTTAGTTGTCTTTCAAACAAGGGTTCAAAATTACCAGAAATAAAAATTTAAGCAATAAATCTTTTGAAAAATTAGTATAAATTGTAAGTTTTGACAATCAAAATAATATTATTTTAAAAATTCATAGCATGCCTTTGTTTTTTGGAGGTTATGCTTAAAAAACAATTCTCCTCACATTTATCTTAGTTGGTGCATGTGATTCTTTTTACCGAATTACATCTCATATTGACTTTCTTGTGCATTTGTTACATTCTCATATTGTCTTTCATTCTTTTTTTCAACTTGAATCGGAACTTCATATCCACTTTCATCTGATGTTGGGACATAGTTTTCATAAGTTACTCGTTGGGTCCCAGCTACGCTTTGGTTGGTGACAATCAATTCTGTAGAATCTTGGTTTCCAGTTTTAATCTTCATGCAATATCTAGTTTGAACATAATGAAAGTTTCTAAATACAACTTTTTTTGCAGTTTTTTATTTGGATTTTTTTACAAACACTTATTTAATGATTGCGTAGAAAATCAAACCATTTCAAATCTACAAAATCATTTTTATGAGTTTCAATCATAATGTAAATTTGCAAGTCGCTACTCCATTTTTGATGATACAACAGTCCATGTTCAAAATTTTAAATGATTCTAGAATTTCTAGTTGTACAAAGTTTAGCAAAATGAAATTTTTTGTCATTCAGAGAATTTTTTTTTTATTATTCTTTTTTATATTTTTGCTATATAATTGGTGATATTTCACTATCGTAGATACAGGCTTTAGAAAAGTTCTAAGTTGTTCCCTGAGTGTAGTAAGAGGCGACTAAAAGGATGAAAGTGATAGATGATTTATTTATTTTTTTAAAGTCACTTCTTGGAGTGGATCACCCAAGGCCTTGTACCAGTGCCACTTATAGACAGACTGGGTTAGAATTTTTGGAAAGATATGATCTTTCTTGATCGGCTTAGTCTACCCAAGTTATTTCACCCTGGGTTGAATGGTGGGCTTTGGATTAATGAATTGGACTTGCCGGGGCTCGAACCCAAGATCTACAACCTGCGATGCCAACATGTTAAACATTTTGTTGGCCTTTCACATTTTGTTGGCCTTTGATATAGTGTCATGCTCAAGGGCTTTAGAATAGTCCTAACATATTTCCTGCATGAAGTAGGAGGCAGAAACCATTCAATGCGCTTCACCATTTAGTTCTGTTTGGGGTGTTTTTCGTTTAGAGTTTAGTTGCTGGTACTACTTCATTTAGTAGCTCTTTACTATTGAGGGTGATCTTTCCAGCGAGCGCATGTGAAAAAAACGACTAATACGAAATTTGTAGCTCAAGGTTATAAAACATAGTACAACCATATTTGGTTGTTTCTGATACTTGAAGCAGCGAGGTGGAACAAAAAGGGAGCAAATTTCACTGAAAATTCTCTTATAAGTAGATATAAATTGTCGATTCAAGGGAAATGAAGCAATCTTAAAAAGCCATAAAATGCTTATTTTTCATAATCGGATGTTTTATTTGGGCTTTCACAATGTAGGAAAGCGATGTCAAAGAATGGGGAATATTGCAATATATCTGTTAAAACTTCTTTATTATGATACCATTTTACGTAGTTGCAGCTTATGGTTTTCGATTTTCTATTATCAAGATGAACTTTTTTGAAGAAAGCATGAAACTTTTAAGGGAAATGAAACATTCTAAGAAGTCTAAATTGTTTTACAATATTTTTGCCGATTTGATGTTTTGTTCGAAATTTCAGAGTGAAGAAAAATACGATGAAATTGCTGTTGAAACTCATTACTCTGATACATTAGTGTCTTGAAACGTTTTGAGATGCTCACGAGTAATTATTAATTAACTAATAATTACTTTCAGCCGTGTAAGTATGGGCTTTAGAATAGTCCTAACATTTTTTTCCCCTGGTATCGTAAGAGGCAGCTAGAAGGAAGGAAAGAAGTGGTAGATGTATTTACCATCGCCCAGGGCATATACCACTCGCTGCACTATACCATGGTGGTTCAGTTCCACTTGGGATGTTTTCCATTTAGAGAGTCAGTTGCTGGTACTATATCTTTTAGTAGCTCTTTGATATTAATTGTTCGTTAGTTGGTTTCCTTCAGGCACTTCTTCTGACCTTGCTCAGAGTGAATTTCACTAAAAAAGTCAACTAACGGAATAGATTTTGCTCAAATTGTAAGATATTTCATGCTTACTTGGTTTTAGAGTAGCCGTATGAAGATGGCAGTTGATGAGAATATATTGCAAGTTGAAATATTTTCCTATATCCCGAATAGTTTTCTTGCAACATATTTGATATAATATGAACTTCCTATTGTTTTATTCCATGGTGTTATTGAATCACAGGTCGAGTTTGATACTTGAATATTTTCTTTGATCTTGTTGATGTTGCAATTTGTAGATTCAGTTGCATAGGCAAGGCAGTAGTTATGGGGAAATCTGCATGTATATTCATCGGTTCCTGATTATGATAATAATATTTCTGTTCATTGTCATAAAATTTAGAAATTATTTACTTTAAAAAAATTGCAATCATTTTATCCAATATGAGAACAAATTGTATTTGCAAAAGTTACATCGCATTTCACTAGTTTTACCTGGAAATCTGATTCTTGCAGAGCATTCCCCGCTGCTGCTATTTCTAACATCTGGCAGTGAAACATTTCGTAGCAACAGAACAACTGCAATGTTGTCATCTGTATTCATACTTGTTGGTATTGTCCATCGGCAGTTGCAGTCGTAATCATTACCTGGTCCATACGTGATGTTCTTACTTGCTCTCTCAAGTTCAAAGTTTTGACATTTTGAACATGCCGCTGTCGCTGTATCTATATTGTTACAATGCACTGTTGGTAAAAATTATAAAACATTATTAAAAAGCTTGTGAATTCGATTCGGAAATAACTTGTCAAAACATGATATAACAATGAGACATCAGGTTGGCTCAATAGGTAAAGCGCTGGCAATATGCATCAAACTATGCATCACTGATTGCTCTGACATTGGTTCGGATCCTGTGAGGGATGATTATGTGCTAGAGTTCTGCTTGACATCTTGTCTCCCTCATTTTCTTCAGGTCTCCAAGCAGCCAAGTACCATTCGCTGTCATAAAATACCCTGATCTGTTTTATATCCATCATCATAGTGGATCAGCCTGACCAAGGTCCTGTACCAGTGACCACTTATAGACGAGAAGGGTTAGAATTGCTTGAAAGATATGATCTCACCTGTTCTGCTTAGCCTACCCAAGTTATTACACCCTGGATTGAGTGGTTGATATGGATTAACGATCCGGAATCGCCGGGACTCGAACTTGTGATCTTCAACATGTATAACTAACTATACTAGGCCCACAATATTCTACTGGCCAAAGTATTGTGTTTCAATTGCTGGTACAAGTGACAGTTTACCACCACCCAGAACAGATACCACTTACCTCTTCATTATGATGTTTGGTACCAATGGAATGTTTTCTGATTAGAATGCAGTTTCTGGTACTACAGTAGTAGCTCTTGGTAATATATGAAGCTGCTTGCTGTATTTTAACTGCAACTTTATCTGGCTCAGAGCAAATTTTAGTAAAAAAAATTTTCAGTATTGGCATGAAGTTACGAATTATGCAAAATTTATCTAGCATTGAAAATCAATCATGAATTTCCTCTATGATAGGCATCTAATCACTTCCAAAAAACAACATTTTCTATTTTTTGAAATTTTGAAACTGACCAACTCAGGAATATTGACTTGGTAGATGGTTTTGCCATTGCCCAGGGCAGATACCACTTGCTTTACTGTATCATGGGGGTTCAGTTCTTTTTGGTATGTTTTCAGTTCAGAATGCCGTTGCTGATACTATATCTTCTAGTATATTTTTGCAATTGAGTGGCTGTGGGGCGGTTCCCTTTGGTAGCTGCTCCCTGCCTTGCTTAGAGTAAATTTCAATAAAAAAAAACTTAAAATTTTTTTATGAGCAAATACCACTTACCAATGATGCACAAGATGATACATTTTGGTAGAATGAATGACAGATGATTGGTTTGCATGTTGATCTTGTAACAGGTTAATTATTAGAAACCAAATTCTAATTCAGCATAAATATTTTGAAGTCTATATAACAACCCGGGTAGCTCAATCGGTAAAGCGGTTGGAATATGCCTCGAGCTACGCATCTCTGATCATCATGGTGCAGGTTCTAATCTTGTGAGCGATGATGACCAACTAGGTCCATGCACAGGAAAAAATGAGAAATACGATAGTCCAAAACAAAACTTTCACCCGATTCGGAACTGGTATTTGCACAAGAGGTCGTGGTTCGCCATATGGTTAAGCTGTATCCTCGACTTTTCTCTCCTGCAGGATAGAAATGATGTGATTAGGGATTCAAAAATTTTACAACTGGGCGCAACAAGATTGGCAAAAAAGCATAATAAATCCCATAAAGGTTATATAATATAAAAATATTTGCCTTGCCATCTGACAATTACAATAAGAATCTATTAGGATGCTTAAAATCAGTTCAAAAATTCTAAAACTTACATCCCTAGCTCTTAGATGTGTTCTGGTGTTTTCAAACGAATGCTCAATATGAATGGTTTCTTAAAAAAGTCAGGTACAAGCTGCTGAATGGACTCGTTGTTTTAATTTTTTTACATCATTCCTATATTAAATAGTTTTATTGACATCCCGCTTCTAGGCAGACTAGCCTGATGTCAAGTACTCTGTTACACAGACACCCGAAGTAAATGGCTGTTATCAGAAAACCATTTGGCCAATGACCAATATTCCATAATAAATTCCCTTCTAGAAGATCAAAATATCTCTTTTTAGGTGTCTGATAGTATCTAAGGTGTAGGAAAGTTCAAAATCATCAATCAAAAAGAAAACAGCAGAAGGTGTCAAAATTGGCTATGAAACTGCAGTGTTGATAGTTTCAAAGCTTTCTTTCTATCTGGAAAAAATGACTTGAACATATCGGACACCCAAAGAAAAACAAGATTCAGTCACCCCTGGAATAGGATTGTCCTTTCCTAGTTCAGTTTGAATGATATTCTGAACTAACTATATAAACATTTAATCTTTCAATATTTAACATTTTAACCGATTCATCTCAAAACGAAATTCCACATTCCGTCCATTTTACTGTGAAGTCATAATTGATGTCAAATTTACCAAGTAAAAATTGGCATTTATTCTGATTGCACTGAAATGAATCAATTTAGGAAAAAGCGAATTGAAATGGTTGAAACCATGACTTGAGAACCACCTTCCTATTTCAACTAAAAATTTTCTAAACTAAATCCTCACAAAGTACAATACTTTACCGGTTGACATGACTCTATTATCTATTGTACTTTAGCAACTGGTATGAAACAAAATTTTGAATATCCCACGAAAGCAGGACGTTTTTGACATTGTCAGTATGATTCACCATATGTGTCTGCTATTTGATGTTAGGTTTTGGCACAAATTCTCATTAAATAACCTTCATTGTATTGTCGGCATTCCATGGCGTTTTATTCCCGTTCAATAGTTTAGTGTTTTAACGTATTTAATGTCTATTATACTGTTATGACTGCGAATCACTTAACTACCGGTTATGGCATCCTCTATCGATCATTTCCACGCACAGCAAAAACTAAGTGAAACGTTAGATCAAAACATTTTATTTGAATCGAACTAGTATCTGCATGAGATGTTGCAATAATATCGACTTTCCTTTTTATAAGATAAAAATAAATTTCTGTCTTATGATCAGTGTGGCATTGTCTTATTTTTCTTCAGGCTCCAGAAATGCTCATTCAGGCTCCAGAAATGTCATTTTCTGACTAAAAGGAAGCAAAGAAGTGCTATATGGTTTTACCATTGTCCAGGGCAGATACCACTCACTGCATTTTATCATGGTGGTTCAGTTCTATTTGAGATGTTTCTTGTTTAGAATGCAGTGTCAATTATTTAACTTTTGATCAAAATATTAATCTGCCAAGCATGGGCCATTGAATTAGTCGACTTTTAATTAAAATACTAATCTGCCTAGCAATGGCCATAAAACTATTTAACTTTTGATCAACATATTAATCTGCCAAGCATGGATCAGAGAATTATCCAGCTTTTTATCAAAATAGTAATGTACCAAGCATGGATCAGAGAATTATCCAGCTTTTTATCAAAATAGTAATGTACCAAGCATGGGTTATAAAAAATATCCAACTTTTGATCAAAATAATAATCTGCCAGGCATGGGCCATAAAAATATCCTACTTTTTATTAAAATATTAATCTGCCAGGCATGGGCCATAAAAATAGCCATCGTTTATCAAAATATTAATCTGCTAGGCATGGGCTATAGAGAATATCCAACTCTAAATCAAAATATTAATCTGACAAGCACGCCAACAAAATATGATTCTGATAAACATGGCTTGCAGAATCACCCAATCAATCAAATATTCGTATCTCATATTTCATTCGATGTGCCAAGCGATCAGTCATAAAAAATGTCCAACTTTAGATCAAAAATCTGCCTGGCATGGGCCATAAAAAATTTCCAACTCTTTATCAAAATATTAATCTGCCAAGCATGGGCCATAAAAAATAGCCAACTTTTATCAAAATATTAATCTGCCAGGCATGGGCTATAGAGAATATCCAACTCTCAATCAAACCCGCAAAATATGATTCTGGTAAACATGGCTTGCAGAATCACCCAATCAATCTAATATTCGTTTCTCATATTTCATTCGATGTACCAAGCATGGGCCATAAAAAATATCCAACTTTTATCAAAATAATAATCTGCCAGGCAGGGAATTTTAAGTACAGACTCTGATATTTATAGCACTTGATAAATAGGAATGACTCCCCAGTTAACCACGCTGATTGGTTTTTAATTGCTTTGCTCTGATTGATTTTTTAATTTGTGGTAGATGAGGATATTTGTGGTAGATTCTTCTATCTCACCCAAGACAGTACTTTACTATAGCGGTTCTGTTCTATTTGGAATTTGTTCCACTTAGAGGGCAGAGGCTGTTACCTCATTTTGTAGTAGCTCATTGTCACCAAATGACCATCAGTTGATTCCTTCTAGGTTCTGCTTCCGTATATGTTCTGAGTGAATTTCAGAAATAAGAATAAAAAGGTTTATATGTCATGATTTGCAATTTGTTCAGTCTATATAAAGGATTACCAAATGAAAAGAAATAATATTCTGAAATGAATATAATTTTGATGCGAGAAATCGAAAAAAATAAATTTATAAAGTTAATTAAACAATGCATTAATATATTTAATATTATTTTGAAATTGGTGTTTGAATTGCCCAGAGCAAATATCACTCACTGCACTCTAATATTAAAGTTCGATGCGGTTTTAGCTCAGACTGCGCTTCAGGTGCAAAATTACATTATTGAGTAGCACTTTGCCATACAAATTATTCTTAGTAAGTTCTATTTAGGTGCTCCAATAAAAAAATCCAAAAAGTTGAATCTGCTGATTGAGTAACAATATAATTATTGTCTTGTTTGCAATTTGCTATGACCAACTGCTTGGTCAACTTGTTCATACTATCCACCTATTTGTTTGCTTTTAGTTGCCTTTTCAATTTGTATATTTCAATATCAAAATTACCAGAAATAAAATATTCAATGTTCTCTCTGTGACGTTCAAGTCAACAATGCACCATTCGCTTCTTTAGTATAATCCAAAGGTCAGGCTTCTTTTACATTGTTTTTTCTGTGAATAATGAGTTCATGATCTTCTTTAAACTTATATTTGATGCTTCTTGCCCTTCTTTATTGTCAATATATTGGGGAAATATTCCCCATGTGGTACTTTCAAAAAGTTTTCATACATTTGGTTCAGATTTTAAAAGTAAAAGGCAGATAAAAAAAACTTTTAAAAGTATGTGTGTGTATTAACAATATATATTATCATGAAAAAGAGACAGATATGATGCTATATTCATAACAAATTTGGGTCTTAGATCATTGACTTCAGTTTTGAATACTGGCCAATGAGGTCATGCTCACCATTCAGCCCAGGGTGTAATAACTTGAGTTGTATCGACCAAACCTGAAAGCGCATCCAAATATGTTTTCTTATGTTTTTTTTCAATTCTTATTCTTAGTTGTTTCAGGAACTAATGGCACAATTTCTATAAAATATGCCAAAAATTTTTGGATCTGCAGCAAGTTTTGATATCTTTTATTATCCTAAAAATCAAAATTAACAGCAACAGCACATTAAAAATAACAAAATTTTTTTGAAAATGAATAATCGTTAGCGATTGGATGCCCACAGGTAGTTCTATTTGAAATGCTCAACTGATGAATGAATAATCATTTTTTGGAGAAAAGTTTGTCCATTGATTTCAAAATCAAATGGCAATACGAGAGCTTGTTTCGTTTGAAATAACAGTTGAAGCCCCAGTCAATTTGTCATTGCGACTTATTTTAGATCAACTTGGTTGGGCATTTGTTATGTTATATTTTTGTTTGATGTTGTGAACTAATTATCATAGGGATTTTCTTTTTTTTCACTTTTAATAATCTCATATTGACTTTCATTCTTGTTATCAACTTGAATCGGAACTTCATATTCACTTTCATCTGCTGTTGGTGCGTAGTTTTCATATGCTGTTCGTTTTCTCACAATTGATCTTTGCTTGGTGACGTCCAGTTCTGTTGAATCTTTATTTCCATTCTGGTTCTTGTTGCGATGTCTGTATTATAAGACAACGAAATTATGAAGTTTTGTAAATATAATATTTGTTTATATTCTTCTTTACTATAAAAGTTTAAGATACCGGTAAGTCAGACATGTTTCGAAGGGATGGTTTAGCAGCTCGACCAAAACATAATGTTGTCGCCATACTGTAAACAAACAAATAAATGAGTTGGCCACCAAATTTCAACAAAATATGTTGCTGTGTAGCAGTTATTGCCCTCAGGTGGCATCGGACAGGCACAGGAATGTGTTTCTAGCACTTCTGATGCACTGAGGATCAAGTGTTAGTTTATAGAAAATTTTGATTACATTGTAAACAAAAGACAATTTTTTTATCATGGAATTGTATGTGGTAGCATAGTTCTTGGAAGTAGCCCACTGTTACAAAAAGTTCCAATGCATAGTTCCCTTACAACTGACCACTACAAAAAGTTTACGAATGCCTTCTCAAAAGAATATATAAACGTACCTCTGCACCATACAAGCAGACAGCACACCAATCATTATTCCCACAACCAATCCTATTGTTGCCCCCAGCACTACTCCTGTTATTAGGGATTCTGAACCACACTGTGCAATGATGGGTGTTGTTTCTGATTTGTTTTGTTGTGCGTAAGTGGTTCCTGTAATTAAATTAATATTCTGATTTTCACATTATGTTTTGTCTAACTTTATTCTGATAAGACCTAATGAGCCAATATTATGATTATATACCTTTTTAAATTATAGTTGAATACCTTTACAGTTAACGGGCTGTTCCATTCTTTGTGCCAGGGAAACATCTCGAAATATAGCGCCTGGGATAAATTTTCCTTTGATGGCAACTCATTTCTTAGGGTATCCGAGTAGTGGCTTATTTAACATTTGTGACTCTGACAGATACTTTGGTATTATTTAGATAAAAACTTTTGATTCCATTCTACATACTTGGAAAACCGTTCGTTCCAACAGTAAAGGTAGATGTTTCAAATCTTTCATTTGTGAGATATTGAGTTGTTGATATTTCGAATTCAGGTGTTGATATTTCTCTTGGTGGGGGTTGTATTGTTGTTGCTTTTACTAAAATTGAAAAAATTATTGTTTGCATTGGTTTTTTATTATTTTACATCAAATTATCCAAACAATAATCAAGAAATTGGCAGAATATAGCAATGTCATTCATTTGGTACGGTCTACATATCAAACCTGACTATTTATGCATTAATTTTTTGTCGGTCGTGATGCTATATTTTCTATTTTGTTCGCATCACAGATTGAAGATCTTGGGTTTGAGTCCCGCCAGGTCTTGCTTATAAATCCACACTCACCCTGCGATTTAGGGTGTGTTTACTTGAGCGGTCTCAGCCAATCCGGGAGGTTCATATCTGTCCAATAATGCTAACCATGTCCGCCTATAGGTGGCCGCAGATACAGAGCCTTGTCTAGAATAATCTACTCAAGTGAGTGTAATTAAATAAACTTTACTTCACAGTATGCAGTTATCAATGTTCACAGTGAGTGAATTTAGAAAACAATAGAAATATATTTCAGATTAAGATATGAGACTCATTCTTAATCAATATTTTTCCACGACAATCTGCATTTCTTGTCATTAACTATGATTTTGAGGGTTATTATAACACCATTTTTAAATGCCAGTTGTCGCTGCTTAATAACCTACTGTGATTTCCTCCATAAGCCTTTTGCAACAATGTTGCCATTTATCCTGCTATTTTTCTTGTCATGCCATTAATTGTTCAAATTGTCTACTGGTAAAATTAACTTGACTATGACTATAATCAACATTTACTTTTAATTGATTTGCCATAATCACACAGAAAAGTAATAAGCGTGGACATGTTATGTCAAATGTTGGTTTATGTTTTTTTCTTGATATTCAGTCTATGCAAGGCCATAAGGATCTAACGGACCGGAATCTAACTAACTTTCACTAAAATGACCAAGAGCCACTTTAATATGTAGCACTAACATGCATTTTAAATGTTAAAGTGTACTGAACAATTACAATAAAGTTTAGTCAGTGGTATCTGCCCTGGGCTATAATATATTCACGTGTCTACTCCTTTGTATCACTTCGGTCATCTCTTACAAACATAGGAAATACACTGCACTTGATCCTCTGGAAGTTTTTACAAAATATATAAATTTAAGACCTTTATAAATATTGTGTAACATTCTTTTATACTCACTTGAATCTGCAGTTGTTGTCTGGTCTCTACAATCTATAGGTAGATATTGAATATTGAAATACTTTGTAAATCCAGCAAAGTTTCCAGTGCTGTAAAGTATCTTGTATGGACTTCCTCCTGCTTTACTCCATGGGATTATTGAAGTGCAGTCATATTCAAAATTTGATAATTTGTCTCTGATTTTTTCAACGGTACAAATAGTTGATTTAGTGGCAAATGTCAGGCAATAGTTGTTTGCAAATATACATTTATATCCATTAGTATCTGAAACAATATAAGATGTAATATAAGTGATTTATCTATACCAGTACTTCTCAACCTCTGATAACTGGACCACTAGTGGTATGCACCAGATTTTGAAGTGCTACCAAATCTGGTCAAGTCAGCAAAGATTTAACCCCCCACAGAACTACTGCAGCCATCTCACTAACCTTTTATTTTGTTTTTGTAAAATCTTTTTTGGTGTTTTGTAATGGCATGTTATTTAGTTTCTGCTGTCTTGTAATTATAAATGTTTTTTTGATATATTGAATTTTTCTAATGCTAGGTGATTCGCAATTATGGAAAAGTGATCAGATAGCATTCGAGGGAAAAAGGTGTAAAACTACTAATCTACCACTAATATATACTCTGACCTGTAGCCATACTTGATAATCACGTCAGTAGTAGTTATGATCAATACCCAATGCATTGACATGACATTCCCATTCAGAGTATTTTGCTAAATGGTTTATCTATGTTTACCACACTTCAAATTTATGAAAAACATAGTAGGCGGCTTTTTTACCTGGAAATCTGATCTCTGCAGAGCAGTGTACACTCCCACTACCTGATGTCATTGGCAGTGAAACATTTTGTAACAACAGAGCAACTGCAGTGTTGTCATCTGTATCCATACTTGTTGGTATTGTCCATTGACAAATGCAGTTATATTCTAAACTTGGTCCATATGTGATATTCTTGCTTTCTGTTCCAAGTTCAATATTTAGACAATCTTTGCAGGTACTAGCTTCTGTACCTCTCATTAGTTGATCTGTGAATAAAAATATTGTTCTTGCTTGCACTCCCAACTATAGGATTTTTACATCTTGAGCATGTTGCTGTTTCATTCATTCTGATAAAATGTACTGCTGAAAAATAGATAAATTATTGATTTGAATCATTTTCTGGGCATTATTAATATTATTGTTCAATTCTGATTTTTAAGCAAGTACAATATTTAAGTCTATGATCAAAACCCAAAAATCAGACTCTGAACTGGTATCTGCACAAGAGATTGTGGTTTTCCCACTTGATTATACTGTATTCTTGGTTTTCCTCTCCCAAAGAATAAAGATTCAATTTTATTCCAAGGTATATCCTGTTAACCAAGGTATTTCAAACTTTACCAGTTTAGGCAATATTAACTTTTAAATGTGGATAAAAGCACCCACTATATTTTATTCTATCAGTTTGTTTTGGCAAATGTTTTTTGCTTAAGAAGTAGTTACTTGTCGCTTCTATCACTCTAAGGAAACTCACTAAAAGAAGATGTATCCTTATCCTAACTGTGAAATTTCTTGGATACAATTACCGCCTGTAGATAATTTTTGTTTTCCAAATTTATTCTCTATGTGTTAAAAATGCAAACTACTACCTGATTTAGCATGCTATTTTGATTTTTGTTATAAACCATGATTTTGCTACACCTAAAAGCTGCCTTAATAAAAAATATGTCATTACGGATAAATAAAATCTTTTAACATTTTTCAATGTGAGCAATTATGTTTGAGCAAACTTCATAACAAATATACTTACCAACAATGCACAAGATGAGGAACAACTGATAATTTTTCTGCATGTTGATCTGCTGGTAACTTGAATATTATAATTAAGAATTTATGCAATTCACAACCAGAATTCTTATTTTATAAGAAGCTTCGATATATGAAAAATTAATATGATTTTTAAAAAAGAACTTTATCGTTTTATAGGGCCCATTGCCGCAGCCAAACTAGAAATTGAAACTATGCCAGGTTAGAGTCGTAGTATGATTTTGAATAGTCTTGAAAACTTCATTCATGTTTGATTTCATTCCCTTGAAAGCAGAAATGACCCTTCCTGCTCCATCAATATCTTGTGCTATTAATCCATGTTCCAAACTTTTTTTCAAGTTAAAATTACAATTCGAAAAATTTTTTGAATTAGCAAACGAATAAATTTTATTCTACTGGCCTGAAGATTGAAGTTGTTTAAAACTGGCTTAAACCTAGCTTCCATGATAAATTTTCCAAATAATAATACCGATAATTTCAGAAACTTATCAGAAGTATCCAAACAAACATTGAAGAACCTGGAGCCATCAAAATTGCAATCAAAAACCTTCACCTGCGCCTCCTTAGAATATCTTTTACTTCACTAAACCCACTAAATTGAACATCCATCATAAAATACACTGAGTGGTGTATCATCTTTTCACAAAAATATCTTGTTTGATCATGTATGAACCACAGTTGGATTATATCTCACAAAAGGAATCCATTAGCGACCCATACTTAAAATTGTAATATCTCATTTCCTATATTGCTATAATGCTTGATAGGTGGGAGGTCATAAATGGTATCATATTGTTTTTTTAGATGAGTAACGGATGTTATGAATTTCTTGTACAATGTGTGTTGTCTTTTATCTTTGTGTGTTCAATATAGTTTAGGTATATTGAATATGAACAAATTATGTCTGTAGTTATTGTATATTTCAGGTAATATTCTCCCTCTATGTTAATAAAAGACCATCCACATCACCATGTAGATGTGAGATTCAGAATCGCCCTGACCTATGTTTTATTATAGATAACGAAGAAATGGTAGATGGAATAACCATCGCCCAGGGCAAATACCACATGCTTTCCACTTCACTATCTTGTTTTGTTATACACTCAGTATTCTCGGCTTTCCTCTCCAAACAAGTTATGAAGACTTATTGGGTCATTCTGAGCATGGCCCGATCCTATTCAGAAATTTTATTTTGTTACGCATAAGCAACATGCGGACTGGGACTTGGCAACACAATTCATATCAGCAACCGATACTCAACACAACATATTTTGCTAAATTATTTCTGATTATGATACTAATGAGCGTGAAGTTTGCTTGAAGGAAACTTTAGGCTTCAGATCACCCACTGCAAGGTATTACAACCTTGGTAGTGTGAATGACTTGGATTTGTGAGTTTAACTCACTGGGACATGAATCTGCAATATTTAACCTGCGTTAGGCCAAGCATGGGTCATACAAGAATCTGACTTATAAGTGAAATAACAATCTGTCAAGCATGGTCCAAGAATGGTGATCAAAATAGGTAATTTGTGAAGCATGGGCCACAGAAATATTCAACTTATGATTAAAATAACAATCTGTCAAGCATGAACCGAGGATTCTGATCAAAATAATTATTCTGGTTAAGCATGGGCCACAGAAATATTAAACTTCAAAATATCATTCCGCTCCAACTTCCACTACTGTTCAAGGGATGCAACTAACACAAGAGTTCGAGATTATTACTCTTGTCTGTACTCTTGCTCAGACATATACAAGAGTATTCAAACATAAACAGCAAATTTTAAACAAAATGGGAGAATTTTCATATTTGAAATGTTCTAATAAATTTTTCTACAATCATTCAAAACATACCTGATGGCTTATGATGTTAAAAATAATTATAAAGACCACGAGATTAAGCACAGAAGTCAAATGATAGTGTTTTTAAACTAAGCTGTTGCGCTTTCTTTCAGAAATTATTGCACGATGAAATACACGAGAGCACGATGTACTCTCCTACTGAAATCCCTTTACATACCTTGCATTTCTATCGAATAATGCCCTAAAAATTACTTTCAAATGAACCAACCTAATATGTACATGAATTAATTTTATTTACATTATTAATCTGATTCATATAATATTAGCAGAAAAATAAGCATTATATTATTAGCACAAAATCAACATAGAAATGCAACAACAGAATATTAGGTTGGAAAATATTAACAAACAAATTATACTAAGGATGAAAAATCGATGGATCATATTTTTTAAAAAGCGGTTTTGGTTCTTAGGTTCGTGCTATAAATAATGAACTCCCTATCCCTTGTGAGTATTTCTTTAATTTTAAATAAAATGACATAAAATTAAACTTGAACTGCATAGTTAATGTAAGCCATTGATTACTTATATTGCAAAGATCACAAAAAAATACAGAAACCAGCAACTGCACCTGGAGCAGACAATATTATATACAGAACTGATTGCTATTGTAAGGCGCAAGAATAGGAATCTGCCCTTGCCGAGGATAAAACCATTCACCACATTGTTTACTTTATTTGGATTAGTCACCTTTGTAATCTTCTTTAGTTGTCTTTCATACAGGGGTTTAAAATTACTAGAAATAAAAATTTAAGCAAAAAATTTTCTGAAAAAAAAATAATATAAGTTTTAAGTTTTGACAATAAAAAAAATAATATTTTAAAGATTCATAGCATAACCTTGTTTTTTTTGGGTTATCCTTCAAAAACAATTCTCCTCACATTTATCCTAGTTGGTGCATGTGATGTTTTTTACTGAATTACATCTCATATTGACTTTCTTGTGCATTTGTTACATTCACATAGTGACTTTCATTCTCGGAGCAAGGCCCGATTCTAATCAGTAATTTTAACATCAGCAACCAATAATCAACACCACATATCATGACAAATTTTTTCTGATTATGATACTAACAAGTTCTTATAGGTGAACAGCGTGAGGGTTGCTTGGAGGATGCTTAAGGCTTCAGATCATGCAATTGAAATTATTACATCCTCGGTAGTGTGGGTGGCTTAGATTGGAGAGTTTGACTCACTGGGACTTGAATCTGCGATATTTAACCTGTGATAGGCCAAGCATGGGTATTCAACTTATAATTGAAATAACAATCTGTCAAGCATGGTCCAAGAATGGTGATCAAAATGGTTAATTTGCATGGGCCATAGAAATATTCAACTTATGATTAAAATAACAATTTGTCAAGCATGACCCGAGGATTCTGATCGAAATAATTAATCTGGTCAAGCATGGGTCACAGAGATATTCAACTTATAATCAGAATATTATTAGCCCTCCAACTTCCACTACTGCTCCAGGGATGCAACTAACTCAAGAGTTCGAGAGTAGTACTCATCGGTACTCTCGCTCAGACATTTACAAGAGTATTCAAATCCTCACATAAACAGCAAATTTTAAACAAAATGGGAGAATTTTCATATTTGAAATGTTTTAATAAATTTTCCTACAATCATTCAAAACATACCTGATGGCTTCTGATGTCAAAAAATAAATATAAATTCATTGAGATTAAGCACAGGAGTCAAATGATACTGTTTTATACTAAAGTGTCTCGATTTCTTTCAGAAATACTTGCATTGTGAAATACACAAGAGCGTAGTCTACTCTCCTACAGAAATCCCTTTGCATACCTTGCATTTCCATCAAATAATGCCCTAAAAATTACTCTCAAATAAGCCAACTTGATATATACACGAATTTATTGAATATACATTAATCTGTATAACATATTACCATATAATATTAGCAAAAAAATACTGAAATCCTAATCGATACTGAGTAATATTGTATACAGTACTGACCGCTATAGTAAGGTGTAGTAAAAAGAACCTGCCCTTGCCGAGGATTAAACCATTCACCACTTTGTTTACTTTATTTGCTTTTAGTCGCCTTTGTAATCTTCTTTAGTTGTCTTTCATACAAGGGTTCAAAATTACCAGAAATAAAAATTTAAGCAATAAATCTTCTGAAAAAAATAGTATAAATTGTAAGTTTTGACAATCAAAATAATATTATTTTAAAAATTCATAGCATGCCTTTGTTTTTTGGAGGTTATGCTTAAAAAACCATTCTCCTCACATTTATCTTAGTTGGTGCATGTGATTCTTTTTACCGAATTACATCTCATATTGACTTTCTTGTGCATTTGTTACATTCTCATATTGTCTTTCATTCTTTTTTTCAACTTGAATCGGAACTTCATATCCACTTTCATCTGATGTTGGGACATAGTTTTCATAAGTTACTCGTTGGGTCCCAGCTACGCTTTGGTTGGTGACAATCAATTCTGTAGAATCTTGGTTTCCAGTTTTAATCTTCATGCAATATCTAGTTTAAATATAATGAAAGTTTCTAAATACAACTTTTTTTGCAGTTTTTTATTTGGATTTTTTTACAAACACTCATTTAATGATTGCGTAGAAAATCAAATCATTTCAATCCTACAAAATCATTTTTATGAGTTTCAATCATAATGTAAATTTGCAGGTCGCTACTCCATTTTTGATGATACAACAGTCCATGTTCAAAATTTTAAATGATTCTAGAATTTCTAGTTGTACAAAGTTTAGCAAAAGGAAATTTTTTGTCATTCAGAGAATTTTTTTTTTATTATTCTTTTTATATTTTTGCTATATAATTGGTGATATTTCACTATCGTAGATACAGGCTTTAGAAATGTTCTAAGTTGTTCCCTGAGTGAAGTAAGAGGCGACTAAAAGGATGAAAGTGATAGATGGTTTATTTATTTTTTTAAAGTCACTACTTGGAGTCGATCACCCAAGGCCTTGTACCAGTGCCACTTATAGACAGACTGGGTTAGAATTTTTGGAAAGATATGATCTTTCTTGATCGGCTTAGTCTACCCAAGTTATTTCACCCTGGGTTGAATGGTGGTCTTTGGATTAATGAACTGGACTTGCCGGGCTCAAACCCAAGATCTACAACCTGCGATGCCAACATGTTAAACGACTAGACCACCGCGCCTTATCCCCCAGGGCCGATAATACTCAACACACTTTACCATGGCGGTTCAGTCCTGTATGGGATGTTTCCCGCTTAAAGTGCAGTTGCAGGTGTTACATCTTGGAGTTGCTATTTGAGTGGTTGGATCCTTTTAATAAATCATCATAGTTCAATTCAACACTATTAAATGCATCAATTAAGAGATCCTTGGTTTATAAAACATTCGATTCATACAAACCTCTGTGCAATACATGCAGACAAGACACCGACTATTAGACCCAGAATGAATCCTATCACGGCTCCAAGTATTCCTGCTGTAGTGGTTGATCCTGAATTATGTTCTGTAGTGATGGTTGTTATTTCTAATTTGTTTTGTGGCATGCCATTAGATTTTATAATAAGAATAGAAATCTACTCAGTATAAAGACTCTTAGGAAAATTCAACAAATTTTCAACAAAAGTGCAGATGTTTTTTTTGTTCCAGTTCACCAACTCTTTAAAAATATTGTTGGGAGATGCTGGGGGCTTAAATCTGGATGCTCGTGTTGGTGTTGGGGTTTTGCAGATGCATAAATATACCTCAAAACTTGTTTAAGCTACAATCCATCGTTTTGTAGTGGCCTGTACCAGAGGCCACTTATAGAAACACAGGGTTTTTATGAAAAGATATGACCTTTTTCTGTTTGGCTTAGCCTACCCAGGTTATTACACCCTGGGTTGATTGGTGGGATTAATGAGCCGGACTCACCTGGGTAGGATAGTCTTGCAGTTGCAGCATGTAGGCGCGAAGATCTCGGTTCGAGTCCCGGCGAGTCAGGCTCGCTTATCCATGCCCACCACTCAATCCAGGGTGTAATAACTTGGGTTGGCTAAGTCAATCAGGAAAAGATCACATCTTTCCAGCAATTCTAACCCTGTCCGTCTATAAGTGGCCGCTGTTACAAGTTGTAGGACAGGGTGATCCACTCTAATAAATGGTTATAAAAAAGTTAACATGCTGACATTGAAAGTAAAAGATCTGGGGTTCAAGTCCCAGTGACTCCTGTCTATCAATCCATGTCCTCCACTCAACGCGGAGTTTATAATTTGTATGTATATGTCCAAACTAGAAAGCATACATTTTTCAAAAACTCTACCTTGTTCACATTTTGTTGGCCTTTGATATAGTGTCATGCTCAAGGGCTTTAGAATAGTCCTAACGTATTTTCCTGCGCGACGTAGGAGACAGAAACCACTCACTGCGCTTCACCATGATGGTTCAGTTCTGTTTTGGGTGTTTTCCGTTTAGAGTTTAGTTGCTGGTACTACTTCATTTAGTAGCTCTTTACTATTGAGTGGCCGTTCGATGGTTTTCTTTGGGTGCTACTTCCCGGCCTTGCTTCGAGTGAATTTCAATAAAAAAGGGGTGATCTTTCCAGCGAGCGCATGTGAAAAAAACGAATGATATGAAATTTATAGCTCAAGGTAATAATACTACATATAATAGTACAAGGTTACATAGTACAACCATATTTGGTCGTTTCTGATACTTTAAGTGGCAAGGTGGAACAAAAAGGCAGCAAATTTCACTAAAAATTCACTAAAAAGAAGATATAAATTGTTGATTCAAGGGAAATGAAGCAATCTTAAAAAGCCATAAAATGCTTATTTTTCATAATCGGATGTTTTATTTGGGCTTTCACAATGTAGAAAAGCGATGTCAAAGAATGGGGAATATTGCATATATATCTGCTAAAACTTCTTTATTATGATACCATTTTACGTAGTTGCAGCTTATGGTTTTCGATTTTCTATTATCAAGATGAACTTTTTTTAAGAAAGCATGAAGCTTTTAAGGGAAATGAAACATTCTAAGAAGTCTAAATTGTTTGACAATATTTTCGCATATTTGATTTTTTGTTTTCCATTTAGAGAGTCAGTTGCTGGTACTACATCTTTTAGTAGCTCTTTGATATTAATTGTTCGTTAGTTGGTTTCCTTCAGGCACTACTTCTGATCTTGCTCAGAGTGAATTTCACTAAAAAAGTCAACTAACGGAATAGATTTTGCTCAAATTGTAAGATATTTCATGCTTACTTGGTTTTAGAGTAGCCGTATGAAGATGGCAGTTGACGAGAATATATTGCAAGTTGAAATATTTTCTATATCCCGAATAGTTTCTTGCAACATATTTGATATAATATGAACTTTCTATTATTTTATTCCATGGTGTTATTGAATCACAGGTCGAGTTTGATACTTGAATATTTTCTTTGATCTTGTTGATGTTGCAATTTGTAGATTCAGTTGCATAGGCAAGGCAGTAGTTATGGGGAAATCTGCATGTATATTCATCGGTTCCTGATTATGATAATAATATTTCTGTTCATTGTCATAAAATGCAGAAATTATTTACTTTAAAAAAATTGCAATCATTTTATCCAATATGAGAACAAATTGTATTTGCAAAAGTTACATTGCATTTCACTAGTTTTACCTGGAAATCTGATTCTTGCAGAGCATTCCCCGCTGCTGCTATTTCTAACATCTGGCAGTGAAACATTTCGTAGCAACAGAACAACTGCAATGTTGTCATCTGTATTCATACTTGTTGGTATTGTCCATCGGCAGTTGCAGTCGTAATCATTACTTGGTCCATACGTGAGGTTCTTACTTGCTCTCCCAAGTTCAAAGTTTTGACATTTTGAACATGCTGCTGTCGCTTTATCTATATTGTTACAATGCACTGTTGGTAAAAATTATAAAACATTATTAAAAAGCTTGTGAATTCGATTCGGAAATAACTTTTCAAAACATGATATAACAATGAGACATCAGGTTGGCTCAATAGGTAAAGCGCTGGCAATATGCATCGAACTATGCATCACTGATTGCTCTGACATCGGTTCGGATCCCGTGAGGGATGATTATGTGCTAGAGTTCTGCTTGACATCTTGTCTCCCTCATTTTCTTCAAATCTCCAAGCAGCCAAGTACCGTTTGCTGTCATAAAATACCCTGATTTGTTTTATATCCATCATCATAGTGGATCCCCCTGACCAAGGTCCTGTACCGGTGGCCACTTATAGACGAGAAGGGTTAGAATTGCTTGAAAGATATGATCTCACCTGTTCGGCTTAGCCTAACCAAGTTATTACACCCTGGATTGAATAGTGGGTATGGATTAACGAGCTGGACTCGCCGGGACTCGAACTTGTGATCTTCAACATGTGGTGCCAATATGTATGACTATACTAGGCCCACAATATTGTACTGGCCAAACTATTGTATTTCAATTGCTGGTACAAGTGACAGTTTAACACCACCCAGAACAGATACCACTCACCTCTTCATTATGATGATGGTACCGATTGCAATATTTTCTGCTTAGAATGCAGTTTCTGGTACTACAGTTGTAGCTCTTGGCAATATATGTAGCTGCTTGCTGTATTTTAACTGCAACTTTAGCCGTGCTTAGAGCAAATTTCAGTAAGAAAATTTTCAATATTGGCATGAAGTTATGAATTATGCAAAATTTATGTAGCAAGTATATTGACTTGCTTGATGGTTTGGCCATTGCCCAGGGCAGATACCACTCGTTTTACTCTACCATGGTGGTCCAGTTCTTTTTGGTATGTTTTCAGTTCAGAGTGCCGTTGCTGATACTATATCTTCTAGTATCTTTTTGCAATTGAGTGGCTGGGGGGTGGTTCCCTTTGGTAGCCTCTCCCTGCCTTGCTTAGAGTGAATTTCAATAAAAAAAAATTAAAATTTTTTTATGAGCAAATACCACTTACCAATGATGCACAAGATTATCCATTTTGATAGAATGAAAGACAGATGGTTGGTCTGCATGTTGATCTTATAACAGGTTAATTATCAGAAACCAAATTCTAATTCAACATAAATATTTTGAAGTTTATATAACATGTACAAAAATCTTCAATTTTGTCTTGAGATGTCCTTATCTTGGGTGCCCGGGTAGGTCAATCGGTAAAGCGTTTGGAATATGTCTCGAGCTATGCATGTTTGATCGTCATGGGGCAGGTTCGAATCCTGTGAGCGATGATGACTGTATCCGAGGACGCCTCGCTGGTGCACGGTGGTTCATGTAAGCGCTGCTTGCGGCTCTCTCCACCAACTAGGTTCATGCACAGGTAAAAAAAAAATGCGATGATCCAAAAAAAGAACTTTTACTCCAATTCGTAACCGGTATTTGCACGAGAGGTCGCCATATGGTTAAGCTGTATCGTCGACTTTCCTCTCCCGCAAGATAAAAAGGATGTGATTAGGGATCCAAAAAACATTCGTTGTCAAAGTCAAGCAAAACTAAACAAGAACCAAAAAACTTTGTATTGATTTTACAACTGGGCACAAAAAGATTGGCAAAAAAACATAATAAATCCCCTAAAGGCTATATAATATAAAAATATTTGCTTTGCTATCTGACAATTAAAATAAGAATCTATTAAGATGCTTAAATTCAGTTTAAAATTCTAAAACTTACATCCCTAGCTCTTAGATATCTTCTGGTGTTTTCAAACGAATGCTCAATATGAATGGTTTCTTAAAAACGTCAGGTACAAGCTGCTGAATGGACTCGTTCTTTTTAATTTTTTTACATCATTCCTATATTAAATAGTTTTATTGACATCCCGCTTCGAGGCAGACTAGCTTGATGTCAAGTACTCTGTTATTCAGACACCCGGAGTAAATGGCTGTTATCAGAAAACAATTTAGCCAATGACCAATATTTCATAATAAATTCCCTTCTAGAAGATCGAAATATCTCTTTTTTAGGTGTCTGATAGTATCTGAGCTGTAGGAAAAGTTCAAAATCATCAATCAAAAAGAAAAGAGCAAAAGGTGTCAAAATTGGTTATGAAACTGCAGTGTTGATAGTTTCAAAGCTTTCTGTTTATCTGAAAAAAAAATGACTTGAACATGTCGGACACCCAAGAAAAAACAAGATTCAGTCACCCTTGGATTAGGATTGTCCTTACTTAGTTCAGTTTGAATGAAATTCTGAACTAACTATTTTATAAACATTTAATCTTTCAATATTTAATCAATTTATCTTAAAACGAAATTTCACATTTTTCCATTTTACTGTGAAGTCATAATTTATGTCAACTTTAGTAAGTAAAAATTGCCATTTATCCTGACTGCACTGAAAGTAAATCAATTTAGGAAAAAGCGAATTGAAATGCTTGAAACCATGACTTGAGAACTTTCGTCCCGTTTCAACTAAAATTTTTCTAAACTAAATCCTCACAAAGTACAATACTTTACCGGTTGACATGGCTCTTATCTATTGTACTTTAGCAACTGATATGAAACAAAATTTTGAATATCCCACGAAAGCAGGATGTTTCTGACATTGTCAGTATGATTCACCATATGTGTCTGCTATTTGATGTTAGGTTTTGGCACAAATTCTCATTAAATAACTTTCATTGTATTGTCTGCACTGCATGGCGTTTCATTCATGTTCAATAGTGTAGTGTTTTAATGTATTTAATGTCTATTATACTGTTATGACTGCGAATCACTTAACTACCGGTTATGGCATCCTCTATCGATCATTTCCACGCACAGCAAAAACTAAGTGAAACGTTAGATCAAAACATTTTATTTGACTCAAACTTGTATCTGCATGAGATGTTGCAATAATATCATCTTTCCTTTTTCAAAAATTAAAATGAATTTCTGTCTTATGATCAGTGTGGCATTGTCTTATTTTTCTTCAGGCCCAAGAAATGCTCATGTCATTTTCTGACTAAAATGAGGCAAAGAAGTGCTATATGGTTTACCATTGCCCAGGGCAGATACCACTCATTGCATTTTATCATGGCGGTTCAGTTCTATTTGGGATGTTTCTTGTTTATAGTGCAGTTGATGTTACTACATCTCTTAGCATCTCTTTGCTATTCGTTACCATTAGTTGGTTCATTTTTGGCACTGCTTCTGACTTTGCCCAATAGTGATTTTCAATGAAGGAAAATAGAATAGAAAATTTGGCAACTTTGGATCAAAATATTAATCTGCCAAGCATGGGCCCTTGAATTATTCAACTTTTGATCAAAATACTAATCTGCCAGGCATGGGCCATGGAAATTTTCAAATTTCGATCAAAATATTAATCTGCCAGGCATGGACCAGAGAAATATCCAACTTTTGACGAAATTAGTAATATGCCAAGCATGGGCCAATGAATTATTTAACTCTTGATCAAAATATCAATCTGCCAGGCATGGACCATAGAAATGTGCAACTTTTGATCAAAATATTAATCTGCCAGGCATGGGCCATGGAAATTTTCAAATTTTGATCAAAATAATAATCTGCCAAGCATGGGCCATAAAAAATATCCAACTTTTGATCAAAATATTGATCTGCCAGGCATGGACCATAGAAGTGTCCAATTTTTGATCAAAATATTAATCTGCCAGGCATAGGCCAGAAAAATATCCAACTTTTGATCAAAATATGAATCTGCCAGGCATGGGCCAGAGAAATGTCCAACTTTTGATCAAAATATGAATCTGCCAGGCATGGGTCAGAGAAATATTCAACTTTTGATCAAAATATGAATCTGCCAGGCATGGGCCAGAGAAATGTCCAACTTTTGATGAAAATATTAATATGCCAAGCATGGGCCACAAAAAATGTCCAATTTTTGATCAAAATATTAATCTGCCAGGCATGGGCTATGGAAATACCCAACTTTTGATGAAAATATTATTCTGAGAAATTGTAACATTAGTCCTAATGTCTTGACCGAATGAGCTAACTGGTCAATACCAAATTTTGAGTAAACAAACTAATTAAATAAAATAACTGAAGAGAAACAAGTTCTCATCAGAAGAAATTCCAATAAAAAAAAGTTAGACAGTTTTGTTATCTCCCAGTGGTAGAAATTTTATCATCGTCCTGGGTAGATA
>OZ023151.1:16750413-16760421 GCA_963675895.2 Styela plicata | reverse complement strand
CAAAATGTATGTTTTCTCAATCCAGAAACTGGAGATCAAACAACATGTTTTGCATGTGAAAAAAAACAAGTTCTTCAAGGTTATATGAACTAATTGTGAAACTCAATTGCTAATGTGATTACTTTGGGAATCGAAACTGAAACCGATGTAGGAAAGGAATTTCATTTTTATTCCCCAGAGAGAAGGATAGACTGATAATTTTGGCTTAACACACGGCAGAACAACGAACTCTCAAACAGAACACCACCCTAGGACCAAGATCAGGAGATGGCAACTTGTCTACTTATTTTTCTCTCAATTTTCCAGAGGCTTGAAACCTGGTTTATGAAGGAAGCTGCAAGCATCTTCTTGCGATACACCACACCTGCTCGGCCAGGCGACCAGCATACCCTACCTCTCGTATATATACATTCCTCAACAGCGCGTTACAAACATTGTCTGGATGATCTATGGATCAGAGTCAGCTGATCCGACAACGATGAATCGAAAAAGATTCTACATGCAAAAAATTTAAACAAAAAGTATGCAAACAAAAACGTAGAACTAAACGCACCTTGTATCACACCAAAAAATAGGTGGGAATGTCAATCAACACTTTTGGCTTTGTGAAGTAATCTTTCACTAGCCTGTAATTTTTTAATAGATTTCGATCACAGCCTAATTTTACAAAACATCCGTTTTTGAGTGACGATCAAATCACAGCATTGGATTAAAACTTTAATTAATCTACAAGTCCGCTCATAGGCAAAGCCGAAAACGAAGCTCCTAAACAGAGCCAACCAAGACGCCCACATCATAACGAGCAACAAGCTACTATTAAAGATCGCAACTGCACGACTGAGTGTAACAACATACCCATAGATACATAAGAACCACTATGCCTAAATTGCAGTGAGTGGCTATGTGCTAAAGATGTTCTACTACCACTTATTTTCTCTAACGACACTGAAGAATCTACTTAAGCAACGATCTGAAAATCAATGTCTATAGAGCATGATTTTTTTTTATAAATAACCCCGTCTTAGAGTGGATCAACCCTGACCAATGGCCACTAATTAGACGGACAGAGAGGGTTACAATTGCTGGAAAGATATGAATTTTTTCCTGATATGAACTTAGCCAACCCAAGTTATCTACAACACTACCCGTAGGTGAGTGGTGGGACCTGGATAATGCGAGTCGGACATCGCGCCAGGCGCTTCGAACCCCGAGATCCTCAACCTGCCAAGCGCAACATGTTATTCATTAGGCACTCTGCGCCGTACCAAACCATATTTAGCTGATAATCATGATCATATCTTCCGCCCTTTTCTAACAACAACAGTAACGTTTTCTGACACAAAAATTACAAACATAATAATTTGACATTTTTTCATGACTTTCCATGCCAAAAATGTAACAATCTTGAACATCATACAAAAAATAAAATTCTTTTAATCAAGATTCTAGATTATTGGACTATTTAAGTAGGTATAAGGATATAATAAGTATTGGTTTCAAATTCCAGTTATCTTCATATTCACAAAATGCAAAAAATACTCACTACAACATCCAAAAATCAGACAATTGAACGAAATATCTGGAAACAAAGCTAAAACCTTGCGCTAAACGTTAAGACAAAACTACCACCAAGACAAACAAACAAATATATGTGAGCGAATCTTAGAAAAAATGATGATGATAAAATCGACAGACAATCTTTAGTTTGTTACCTGTAAATAATTTTCGTTTACCACCTCAACCAGACACAGGGGTCACCTGGGTTCAGTGGAACGTTGTCAAAGGTCAAGGAAACAATATTCATCATGTGGAAAGCTCTGAACAGATGCATCAGGTGTGTGGATCGAAATGGAAGACGTTTTGCTAAGATTGTCTGATATTTAAAGGTATATTTTGGTATTAGAAAATCTTGCACTATGCAAGGTCCGGGCAGGCTGTGCCACAAAGCACCGACTAATGAAACAGAACTGTGAATACACTCCAAAGCAGGATTGAATCAACTCATAATGAAAGTACATTGCGATTGGTTAACCTTCTACTGGGCAATCGTAAAACTATCACACCATCAATATATCAGGGGAGTAATCGTTAAAGCCTGTTCCTGCAGAGCTAATAAACTTTCTGTTTAACCTTTGAGTCCATCGCAATCTTTTTACATTCACAGGATATATACATATATAATATAATAATTCGGTCCAACTCCAAAACCCGCACATCCCAGATTACAAGTACACAATTTTGAACTTTTGGTGACAAGGTGAATCATAACCATTCCTTTATACCAATTTTCTCATTCTTAATTTTATGTCTAGTGTAATAAACGACATTCGATTGGATCATAGATGAGTATCAAGCTAATTGTACACAGCAGCTGGACTATTCCCATCAGTGTCTGGAACACTCAGTACATTCAGACTAAAGGAACATTGAACCGGGCATAAGGGCTCTGTTAGTAAGGTTGGCAGCTGAGGGTAAATTCATGTAAGTAGCATTGAAACAAATCCTATCGCAGTTGTCAGCACTTCCAACTGAATGTTCGCGTTTCTTTGTCCTTGTTTTTTTGTTTTTTTTTGTTTTTTTTTTATTTGTTTTATTTTTTTATTTATATTTTTTATTTAAACTTTTTTTCCCTTTCTATCTCTCTTTGTTTTCTCTTTCTCTCGTTTTTTTTGATTGTATTATTTTTTTTATTTTTGACACCTTTTGTGCGAGATTTTTTTTTTTTTTGTTTTTTTATTTCACTTTATTTTTTGTCGAATTTTTTGTTTCGGATTTTTTTCGAATTTATTTTTTTTTTAATTTTTCTTTTTTTTTTTTTTTTTTTTTTTTTTTCTTTTTTTTTTTTTTCATAACTAACCCATTTTTCACCTTTAATTTTTGATCTGATGTTTTTTTATTTTTTTTTTTGGATTTTTTTTTTTTTATTTGTATTTTGTTTCCCATAAATTTTTAAAATTCCAATCCATTGAAATAATCTTTTTTTAGCCATGGGACTTTTACTGATGGATCCACGCCGCCAAGGTATGGCCATTATGTTATTTAATGCGCAAGAAAGAAAAGGATTTTGTGAATGTTTGGCAGATCTGAAAACTCTTTCGAATAAATTTGTGCTTCGTTTTGGATATTAAAACAACCAAATTGACTTGCCCAGCCCTAATTGAGATTAACTATGGGAAATATGGTATAGTAAGCTACGGATCCATTTTTATCTAAATAGTCACAATATTTCCCGATTTAAATTTAATAATTTAAATCAAATCATTTTTAAAGTCCTTTTGTAGAAAAAAATCCTATCTGCACCTATAGGTACACAGGCTCTAGAAGTAGTCCTAGCAATATTTCCTGCATTTACTAAGAATCCGACTGAAAAGAACCAAGGAGTAGTGGTAGTTGGTTATATCATTGCCCAGTGGCAGTTACCCACTACTCACTGCACCTCTGCAATAACGTTCCTCTCTATGCTCAATCTGAACTTTGTGTACCAGCATTGTAAAAAAGGCTCTGCAAAATAAGAATTGTTTAAAACTGGGTAGATCGACATTTTTTATTAAATATATTTGGGCGAAAGGGACAAATACTGACGTTTCTTATTTTTCCTGTCATTTCCTCCAGTGTCTCGTGTTCACAATGACGGCAAACGATCAAGAAAATGGATCGAGAAGAAAATGAAATGTGAGAATTACTATAAAACATGTCACCCCGCTGGTGCTGTATGAAAGCATGATTTTATCATAAATCGACAAATCACCACTGGTGGAATTGAACAAGTAATGTTTATATATTGTATTTTCCCTACAAATACTTCTGGAATTATGTAAACCATTGCTAACGCCCCTTTGGCTGAGTTTCAGAGCAATAAATAAAAACCCCACATTATTGCTCTGTGGAAGCTGACCTTAAATTGCCCCTAGGGGATGTAAGAAAAAAAAAAAAACAGTGGTTGTAGACCTTTTCCACCACCGCTATCCCCCGATTAGAAGCCACTAACTGCACATGTTTTGAAAAATGTTTTCTTGCTTATAGTGCAGTGTCCTGGTTCAGTCATTGCGCTGTAAGTAATGTATTAATGGCTAACCTATTGTTGTCTGCTCTAGAAAACGGTGGTTGATTTTGGTCCTACATGTTTAAATAAAAACTTTAATAGAAAGGGATCAATGGACTAATAAGAATGATTTATTTTTCCCGACAGAAATGATTCATGTCAACAAACCCTTCATTTTACTGGTCGAGTTTAGTTCGTACCTTTTGTGGGACCACATCAAAGCCCCTGTCACGGCTTTGAAGTAACCGTTATTGTAGTTTCCGAATTCTCCCTAGTAAAAAAAACCAAAAAATTTGAAAAAGATTTCACATTAAGTATGGGATTTAGAATAGTCCCCCTACCATATTTTTCTTGCATGTTCCTAAGGAGAAAACGACTATAAGAAACACGAAAATGAGATAGATGGTTTTTTTCACACCACCCTGGGCAGATACAAACTCACTGCCCTGCCACCATGGCTTTTAGTTCTGTAATGAGACCTTCAAGTACCTATTTGTCACTTGAGTGCCTGTAAGCTGGCACATTTTAGGTATTGCTGTCGAAAGTCCCTTGCTTATAAATGAACTTCTATAAAAATTATTCATCAAATGTGTTGACCCTAGTTGGTGAACATATTGGCTTTGCTTGATAAGGATCACGTCTTCGAATGCCCGAATTTTCTCCCGATTGGTAAATATGCCCGGCATACAGTTGCTCCGATAGGGGTCCACAGGAATAAAAAAAAGTAAAAAAATGTCACTTCAGGCTTGAATAATAAAGGATATCCAATATACCAGCAAACAAGCTTTGGATCACTTTTGAACATGGAATTTTATTTTAATTGCGAACTACTATCTCTAAATGAGCCCATATTTTTAATTAAATTATTAAAAACCATTAATCACTGCTAAAATCCTCCTTCCCCATCCACTTGTCAGTCCTCCCCTTTATATGTGGTATGAAATTTATTCATTTATTTTGAAAAGTCGGATAATATGACTCAAGATACCAAAAAGCAAAACCATTTGGACCATTGTTTTTTGATTTTAAAAAAATCACAATGTACAAACAAAAATAAACCAGACTATCAAAAAGTCAATAAGTCTCCTTCTTTTTTCTTTTTTTTTTCCCTTTTTTTTTTTTTTTCCATCTCTTTTCCAAGAAAAAAACAAGCATGACCTTCAAAACCTCAGTGGAGATTATGGCAAGGCAAAGATATATTTCCTGTCCAATGGCAAGTGATATCTGCTCCAGCCATGTAGATGTAAAATAACAGGCTCAAGATCACAAAATCAATGCTATGGTCTATGCATGGCCCGACGGTTTCTTTTTCTGCATCAAAAGTAAGTAGATCCTCTTTTTTAATAGTCACACTATCAACACTGTCGTCCGCAGAGCAGATATCTCTGCCCACATACACACTTTAATTTGTAGAGCCTCAGTCTTTTGTTGGAGTGCCTTCATCATTGGCTTGGAGAAGATTTTCCATATAAAAAAAAAGGATAAAGGCCACTATTGGGCTGAGGGCAAATCGTGATAGATGTACTGCATTACTGTTGTCTTGATTAATTTGTACTTCTTCCTTACCAAGTTATATCACTCTGGGTTTAGTAGTGAGCATGGATCAATGAAGCACACTCTCTTCTTGGACTTGAATATCAAGTCCCTGTATGAATGTGGATTATCAATATAATTTTAATATATTATTATTTATAACAATTAACCAATACTTTACAATTTCATCTGCTGAAAGTTTTTTATTTTGCGTCTTATTCCATCCCGTGTGGAAACCAATGTGGACGCTGATGAGGCTTGCATTGTCCCAAAACTATGGGGGACAATGCATCGTCTCGAGCACCTCCGCATATATTGCTCATTTAAGGAAATCTAATTGCATTCAAATCGCTCTAAAAAAATCACTCCTACTATTTCATTGGTGAAAAGAACCAAAATGATTTTTATTAAGTCGTAATGTTAGATGCCTATGTTTGGGGGTTCATCATCCTTACAGAACACACTTGTCATTTGATAAAGTTTTTTCATAAAGATGAGTTAACCTGAAGTTTAGAATCTGCAGTTGGAGTTTAAAAAGGTCTAATGTCCAAATACACACTAAAAAAAAAATAAAAAAGTTTTAAAAGCCTTGGGGCGGTCTTGGTGCATACTCTTTGACCTTCTTATAAATGTATATTTCTTCTGCTATATAATTATGCATGTTAAACTAGCAAAATATATACATACATACAAAAGTCTAAATATCCCGCATTATCTTAATGTTAAAAAAACTAGACCAATGATACAAAAGAATGGGACATAAGTTTACAATTGCTTGCTGTCAGAAAAAAGAAAACACAGGACATACTGATCGCTGTAACTGATGTACAGTGAGCAAGTTTTTTTAGGTTTAGAGTTCGACTCTTGCCGCAAATATTACATTTGTTATTTGAGTTGGTAAGTTTTGGACAACGGTGGGTCGTCGCATGAAAAATCTTGACATTGTGATGTCAAAATGATAACCAATCGGCCCCAGAGTTTCCAACTGTAGCCCTCGGCACCTTAAACTAAAGGTGCCTGGTTAGCTCAATCGGGGTGTCCTGTTAGCTCAATTGGTAAAGCAGTGGGAATAACAACACGCTTCGAGCTAAATGCATCCCTGAAAAATTGTCATGACTCAGGTTCCGAAAGCCGTCAAAATAATGATTATATGCGAGAGGTCTGCTGGAGGCCTCGCTGGTGTCACAGTGTTTCACGTAAGCGCTGCTTACGGCTTCTCTCTTTCTCAACCTTCCCCATGGCTACAAAAAACTAAAAGTCCATGCAAAGAAGAAAAGTGATAAATATACGATAATATAAAAACAAACCTCCACCGCCGATTGTACGTACATGAGAAGGTCGTAACAGTTCGCCATAATTGGTTAAAGCTTTATTTCTCGGCTCGTTCCTCTCCTGCAAAAATAGAAATGATATTACACCCTAATGACAAAAATCATAAATTAATAAAAAATAAGGAGGCATATCCAAACAACTCGTGCGGAGTAATCGAAAAACTAATAAAAAAAATATACCTTCATGCTGGTACCCTGCACAAGAGGTCCGTTATATTTGCTAATTGGTCAGGCAATAATTGTCAGCTTTTCCTCTCCCTTAAAAAAAAAAAAAATAAACGATTTCTAATCATATCAAAAATCCTTTTTTTTTCAAAGTGGACAGAATAAATATTTAACTGACAGCAAGTCTAGATAAGGTATTGTTCGAATTTTTTGTGTGGTGGAAGGGGGTTCTGAAGATGACAGCTCAGATGATGAAATCTAAGAAAAACACTAGTTAGAGATATAGAAATTAGAATTTTCCCTGGATTTTTTTTAATTTTATAACTGCTGTGAAATTTGTTTTTGAAGTTTTTGAAAGTTTTTTTGTAAAGTATATTTTTGCACATGTAAGTAATTTGATTGAGCTTAATATTACTGAATCTGTACAATTCCTTGTCAAATTGACACGTTTAATGAATTTAATAAAAATAACTAATAATTTATAAATTGGAATTTATTTTTCTGTATTAGAGAATTTTTTAGATGTTTTTTTTTTTTTTAATTTACATTAAGTCCATTGCCTGGTTTTTTGCTAATGAGATTATAATTGAAAAGAACGAAAAACTTGTCATAATTTTGCACAAATTTCAATTATTATATTAAGTGTTTAAAGTGGTTCGCGACTCACTTCTGAGATAACACAAATTTAGTAGCCCAGAGAAATTTATTTATTTACTGTTATGCGTATTTATGTAATATTTTATGCGTCTTTTCCCCTGAAAGAAAATCCTCAAGACCTTTTAAATTGTAAAAGAAAAAATTTATTTTTATAATCGCGTGCTATAAAATAGACACAGTTGGGTCCAAGCCTGACTGTCGGCACAAGCTCATCAGTGATCTTTCTGATTGAAAGGAAGTTTTTTCCTTTTTTGTGAGGTGTGTGATGAAAAATAAATATTATATATAACCATTTAAAAAAAACTATAATATATAACCATAAATAAAAAAATAATATATATTATCCTGAAAAATGGAAAAACAAAAAGTATGTGAGGGGCCAGCCTTGGCAGCTTGTATAGCATATATTGCAAACGTTACCATAGAAAACATTTTTTCTTAATTTCCAATTTCAAATCTGCCAATAGTTTGTACCCACACCACGCTTTACACTCCAATAGAATTTTGGTGTTAAAAACAATACAAACTGAAATGTTGGGGAGAGGTTTTGTCACCTTTGAACCTTAATAGTTGAACGTTGTTTATACCCTCCTTTTGGAGCACGCTTCCTACAGGCCCTGCTTAGGGCGATTTTCTATAAAAAAAATATATGTTTTCACATTATTCTATTTCCATTATTTTTATCATTTGAGCAAACTCAACATTGTGCCAAACTTCTATTTAAGTTAACTCACTGTCAAATACTTTCATTTACCTATGGAGCAAAAGCAACATATTTTCCTGAATTCAACAGCAATTTTTTATAAACTTTATTTTTGTTCCAGTGTTTTTCATACGACTTACTGCTCATGGAAGCATTGTTATTTTGCCGAGCATGAGCCAGAAATATAGCTAACATATACATATATTTATATATATATTTTTTTTGGAATGGATTTTTTTGAATGGAAATGGGAGCCCTGTTAGTTCAGTCAAGGATAAGACCGTTAGGAATATGAACGCATTTCTAAAGCTCCCAGTTATGGGCGCAATGCCCTAGTGGTTAAACATGTTGGCATCGCAGGTTGAAGATCTTGGGTTCGAGTCCCGGCGAGTCATGCTCGCTTATACTTGCCCACCACTCAACCAAGGGTGCGATAACTTAGCCAAGCTAAGCCGAACGGGAAAAGATCATATCTTTTCAGCAATTGTAACCCCCTCCGTCCATGAGTGGCCGCTGTTACAGGGCTTTGGACAGGGTGATCCACTCCAAGAAGCGGCTATAATGAAATATTGTGAGGGACGATTAAATGTGAAAGGATTGCTGGACACCTCGCCTGCGCACCTGTGGTTTACATAACTTCACAACTCCCTCCACCATCCATATCCTTAAGCAGGGAAAAAAAGTAAACGTTAAGCAAAAACACCTCTAACCCCCACCTAGAACAGCGTTTCATCTCCCACAACCTAAAAGTGAAATCTTCTCTTATATGCCTTACTGCTTCTATAAAAAACTTATATGGGGGGGGGGGGGGGGGGGGGGGGGGGGGGGGTAATCTTAGGGGAGCTTCCGTAGTCGGCGGCAATTTAACCATGAAAGGTGTTTCATAAGAAACAAAAACTTGCAAAATAAACTAGAATTTTTCATTTTGTAAAACGACGAATTGCAATCGAATCTGATCAAGTTTATCCTAACCACAAATCGACACAAAGCAATTTTGACCTGATAAATCGAACTACTGTACTCAAACAAAATTCGTTTTTTTGCTCTTAGACAATGGTTAAGTTGAGAATTTTGATATAAAAACACCAACTAATAAACAACTCCAATCAATATCTTCTTGGGATAACCATGATTGTAGAATAAGTCGTCACTAGTTTAAAAAATGGATTTTTGTTTACCACCATGGTACATTAGTGATGTTTCAATCCGTTTTTGAAAAAAAGAGGGTTCGAATCAATTAGATGTCGAAATTCCAAATGATCCGGTTTTTGCCCAGCTCCTATATACATTACACAAGAAGATGCAGGATTTCTTGCAGGGCTGAGACGATGGTTCACTAGTAGGCGATAGTGTTGCCCTGCCCTGGGGTACGGCCCTATTAGAATATTCGTAATGATATTTACTGCATGTCGTAAGAGGCGACTGATAAAAGGAAGGCAAAACAAGTGGTAGATGGTTTTTAGCATCGGCCCAGGGCAGATACCACCCAATGCCACTTTGCCATGATGGTGCCTTTTGTTGGAATTTTTTTTTCCGCTTATATATTATTTATAATTGTACCAACTTGACCATCACTA